>SNQJ01S0072923.1:37708-52044 GCA_010110895.2 Picea sitchensis | reverse complement strand
AGTTGGCCTTTCGTATTTACAAAAAAATAAAAACTTACCGAAAGAAATGTAACTATAAACAAAATATGAAAACGAACTGGTATGTACAATGAGATTTCATAAACATATTACTACATGAAGTGTTTAAGGTACCTCTCATTAATAGGGGCGTTAAGAATCTTTCCATCGAGATTTTCTAATAAAAAAACATTTTTTCCCTCAGAGGCTGAAATCTTGTACGAGCCGCACCAGATCTAATCAAACTTGCCATGTTTATCGACATCTTCTTTCCTGGCTTCCCATTTTAGGACCAAATCACCAGGGAGGAATTCTCTATCTTTAGCTTTTTGGTCGAATAAGGCTTTCATATTATCTTGATATCTCTGTAACTTTTCATCTACTTCGGCCCTATTTTGTTGAACCTCAATTAGCTGGTTTATCCTCCTGGTAATGTCATTTGGTTCTTCATTTGCGTCTTGCCAAAGTTTCATGACTGACAGTGCTAGATTTATTGGTAAGAAGACGTTAGTACCATATATCATATGAAATTGATACATTACGATTGACCTTTTGGTACCTATCATGTTATCTCATAAATCATATTTTAAATGCACATGCCATGCTTTCTTATTTTCGGTCAAAACCTTTTTAATTATAGTAATTAGACTTTTGTTAGATGACTTAGCTAGAACATTACCCTATGGATAGTAAGTCGTGGAGTGTCCTAACACAATATTATATTTTTGGCAAAATCCTGTCATGTCCATAGACTTGAATGCTTCTGCATTATCAATAACTATTTTTCGGGGACAACCAAATCTGGATAAAATATTTTCCTCTAGAGAATTGATCACTATTGAGCCAGTCACATTTCTCATAGGAATAGCTTCCACCCATTTAGTGAAATAGTCCGTAGAAATTAGAATCCATTTGTGTTGAGCACTGGAGTGTGGATGGATTTCTCGAATGAAATCAATACCCCATTGCTGAAATGGAGCTTCAATTTTAACTGGAACTAAAGGTAAAGATGGGACTTTCTTCTTCCCTATAAACAACTAACAAGGAGTACAAGTTCGTACTTTAGTGTTTACATCCGTGAATAACTTTGGCCAGTAATACCTTTCTCTTGGGATTTTATAATCATTTCTCTCCAAGCATGATGTCCTCCACACACTCCTTCGTGGAATTCATCTATAACCCTTTCTATTTTGGTTTCTACCTAGAAACTCAGTAGGAAACCCAGGGGGTCCTTCCAATACAATTTACCATCTATAATACAATATTTTATAGTGTGAAACTTCAATGTCCTGGCTTTAAATGGGGTTAATTTGTTGGGGCACTGAAGGGTTAGTAAGTAAGAAACAATATCATGGTACCAACTTGAAGAAGAGAATTTGGGTAGGATTTTGGTTGTGGACATATCAACATCGAATTCATCTGTCTCAAAAATTCCTTCATTTTCTTATAGATGGTTCATTATGAGTGCCTTCAAATTTGATTTAGCCATCAATTTATCCAAACCTTGAACTTTAATAAGCTTAGTTGGTTTAACTTCTAGGTCGAATTCATGGATTTTTTCTAACCATCTACCTCTCCTTTTGTCACTGTCAGGATGAACCAGTATATCCTTAACAGAACTTGTAGGCACATAAGCAATGATCTTTGAGTGCAGTACGTAAGTTCTGAAATCCTTGAGAGATTTCACCATTGCATAATCTTGTTTTTCCAAAATTTCATATTTCAACTCAGCGTCTATTAGAATTTTACTAAAAAATGAAATAGGTTGCTCAAAAACCTCTTCATGTTTCTGTAACAATACAACTGCGATAGTCTGTTCAGAGGAAAAAGAAAAAATTAGAAACTCCTTTGTATAATCTGGGATTTCCAGAACTGGTGCTTCACTTATCACTCTCTTGATATGTTGAAACGACGCTTTTTCTTCAGTTGTCCACTTCATCTTTCTATCCTTCTTAAGCATATCTGTAATTAGTTTTACGATTTCAACAAAGTTAGGGATGAATCTTCTCAATAAATTTATTTTTCCTAAAAAAGACTGAATTTCTTTTACATTTCTAGGAATATTTATTGTATATATTGCCTCGATCCTTTTCGGTTTGATTTTGATTCCATCCCTAGACACTATATGACCCAAGAGTTTACCTTCTTGCATTGGGAAATGAGATTTCTTGGGACTTAGTGACAAACCAAATTTTCAACATTTCTCGAATGTTTTCTTGAGGTGTACTAGATGTTCTCCATCGTATTTAGAAAAAACAGTCAGGTCATCAAGGTAAATAACAACAAACTTATCTCATTCTCCCACGAAAGCGATGTCCATGGCTCATTAGAAAGTTGCCCTTGCATTCATTAAACCGAAAGGAATTTTTTCATACATAAAGGTACCCCAAGGGGTGAACATAGTTTTTTCTTTATCATCTTGATGTACTACAATTTGATTGTAACCTGAAAAACTGTAATATACCTCAAAAACTGTCTGAAAAAAAATAAATTGTTTGCATAAATATCCTTGAATAGTTCGAGATTCAAGCAAGTAAGCTTTATGTTATAAATATTGAGTCTGGAAGTTTGCAAGAGTCCTTACTATCGTCGACTGTCATTACCATTCAACTTAAAGTTTTTTGATCGACGATAGGTGTTTACTCCTCATTTCAAAGTTTATTTCAATTCCTGTAATTATAATTACTTCCCTATCTGTTTGTACCTATAACCATTACCACAATCTTAACAACACAAACTACTTTGGGACTTTATGGCCAAGTACTTACGCGTTAGACCCTACAAATAACCCATTACCACATTTTTACAATACAAACGACTTTGGGGTTGATGGCCTAGGCCTCATGCGTTAGTCCATACACATAATCACACGATGAAAACGACCAAATGGACTTAGGTAAAGGTAGAGTATTAGTCTATACTCCTCTGTGAAAAGTTGAAATATAAAAAGATCCATATAGTTTTTTTCTTTTCAAAATATCCGGATATAGGATAGTGGTTAGGTAAGGCCTTCCAGTTAAAATTAGAGTACGAATATTTCATAATCCTTCGATCATATTCAAATTCACCTACACCGTTGGATTGCAAGTACTGGGTCTCGTGCTTATTCCATATGCCCATTGGCTATGACCATGGGCCTAATCGAAATGTCTTTCACATTTCATCATTTCGGCAAGTCACAATCCCTGAAATGAAGCCAAAACAATGGTTCACAAAAAAATCATAATCTGATCCCTTCTTTTCTTAATTGAATGACTAACAAAATTTCGACGTTTTTACTTTCGAGTCATCATGACTCCAAAATTATAAAATTCATGATCATAAAATCTCTAAAGTGATCAGACGATTCACATAACCCACTGTGATGGATGGTTGACAGGATTTCAGAGTTTTTCCTTTTAGGTTTTTGAGACTCACAATAGTCCCCTTTTGGCATTTCCCGGTCTGCGAAACTCCGAAATGGAGTCTTTGACATGCTCTGATCTTTTGCATTTCACGATTTCATCATCCTTGTCATGAGTGTCCTTAACACCTCCAACCCCCAGTATTCGAAACTTTGAATTGGTGATTCGGTCGTGGTTTCTCATTTGTTTTAATGCCCGTTCCCTTGACTGTGAGACGGTACTACCCGAAAGAATCTAATACTCCTAAGAAAGAAATTGTTCCGGATCTCCTTAAGGTTTCGCAAATTTCTAAATTTGTTACAAAGTTTGACTATGGAAAGGGTAGACCGCTCCTTATATAAAACAAGGGAAGCATAAAATATTCTAATAGGCGTCAATTCCCATGATTGTTTTAGCATCTGGTAAACAAAAGGGGTTTTCAGATTTCCTTAAATTTCTAATGTAGATAGATTACTTTCAGTTTGCGTTTTATTTCCCAATATGTATATATGTGTATAATATATGAGTGCCCAGGTGATCCTTAAGGTTCTTGCTATTTTGTATTTCTCTTCAATTCTTAAATGTAAAAGATAGGAAGTCTCTTTTAAGATGCATGATGGTTTGGAATTAGCGATACATTAAATGTTTCCTTTCGGCACAAATTTACTCAACTTCGATTGCTCAAATTTAGATCTATTTAATACTTCAGTCACAGAAATAAACCTATATCTATACAGATTGGTATTCTTCAAGCATACAACGTATCCCAACATTTCGACTTCAAATTAAACCTATCTGAATGCTCAAATTTAGAAAATTTGTTTAATACTTTCATATACAAAAAAAATTGTACTTGTCATGCCATGTACATAGTGACTTGTGATATGATCTGTTATTTCTATTCTACCTCTATCCTGGATGAAGATCCTCCATCATTTTTACCAGTCCATTCATTACAGTATTAGAGTTGTTCCTACAATAAATAATTCCTACTATGTTCCTACAGTTTTGTGAAAAACAAAGGTCAATCTGGTTTCGGCGATTACAAATTCCGAACATACACACAAAAAAAGACCACATTGTCTGCCAAAACGCGAAATGCGGAAAAGACTGTGGGCCCAACACTTTGGGGCTTCAGGGTTTGGGATTTCGTGATTTCAAATGCTAAATACAAACACACAACAACTCCCGAATTGCGAAAAAGTGAATGGAATGTGGGACCAACACTTCGGGGTTTCGGGGTTTAGAATTTCGGGGTTTACAAACACCTAATTCACAAACAAAACGAAATAGGAAATACCGAATTGTGAAAATCTAAACTTATGAGTTTATACGCATAGAATCTATAAAAGGGTACAATAGGAAAATGGTTTTCTGTATAAAATAATTTCTATTATATTCACTTAGAGTCTCTTATTAGACACCAACAATACTAGATCTGTGCATCATGAATATAAATTTCACTTCCATAAGAGTTTGGTAATTATATACCGATGTTCTGTGGGATCTATGTTTGATTTCCTGGGAATTTCACTATAGAAATTTTTTTCCCCATTGACATTAATCTCCCCTTTTTCTTATTTACTTATATAAATATAATTATAGGTGCTTCCATCTAGAATTTTACTTACAGGAGGGACAATTCTAGAGTTGGGATGTCTATTTTGAACTTCGCAACAACAGACAGATTATATCCACGAAAGTAATTTTATCTTCCGTAACAAATATATATTTCAACAGTCAAATGTGAACATTCCAGCAGATGTATTATAAATATATATATACAGATTTCCTTCACATATATTCCTCGCAACGAACATATATGATCATTCAAATAGTTTACATTACTGCAATTAGATATAATCACCCAACAGATACATTACATCAATCATACATAGACATTCAAAAAAAGAGAGGTGTAGATCAACATATCTGAATCCAATTCGTGGGAAGACAAAGGGAACAACCATGTTCCTCCTAACCATAGAATAGGGCAACCAAAATCACTTGCCTGATTCACCCCCTAGCCTGACCATGAATCCATGAGGGAGAACTTGGAAAACTCCTCCTCCGTAATTTCCTTCAACTTCAGTCGATTCCTCTTGCCTCACACTTACTCAGTAGTGTTCATAACAGAAATAAAATCAATAGTCTCTTTTCCTAGCATACTTGGCAGCGTCCTACCTCCTCACATATGCTATTTACCGATTTTGCCCAGGTCTTTTTCCCTCCCTTGGGAATTTTTGTAGCTGTCTAAATCCCTGATTTTCAGCAGCTACCAATGGCCAAATCACTTATTTTCCACTTCTAATAATCAGCCCAGAGGTAGTTCCAACATGTTCCCCACTCATGGAGTCATGGTCAACTAAATTTAACATGGTTGTTCCATTTCTCCTCCTGCAATCAATATAAAATATTATGTTTCCATACAAGTGTCATAGTCAAATAGTTAGTTGGGTCTAATCAAGTCTCTTCCCAACAGTCAAAATAATTAATTACAATTACCAAATTCGAAATTCGAAATTTCCATAAATGGAATTTTTTTTCTAAATTCAAATTTACTAAAAACGGAATAAATTTCCAACAATTTTAAATTTCAAAAATATTTTATTTTGGGGGATGTCACATCCTTTCCCCCTTCAATAAAACATTGTCCTCAGTGTTTGTTCATTTCTTGGAACATGATTGGATGAGATTTCTGCAAATCTCCCTCCAACTCCCAAGTGGCCTCCTCAGGACTAAAGTGCTTCCATTGCACCTTTACCTGAGCGATGGCTCTGTTCCGAAGTGTTATTTATCTCTGGTCTAGAATGCGCAGGGGTTCCACCTGGAACTCGCCTTCGGGTTCCACCTGCACCAAGTTCCAATCAATCCTATGAGTAGGGTCATGAATATACTTTTTCAGCAACGAAACATGAAATACATTATGAATTCTTAGATTAGTTGGAAGTGCAAGTTGATATGCTACGGGTCCAATTTGAGCTAGTATCTCGAAGGGCCCACAAAACCTGGGTGCCAGCTTGGCACAATTCCCTAACTTCAACGAGCTCTTTCGGGCTTTGACCTTCAAATAAACATGGTCTCCTACTTGAAATTCCAACTGTCTTCTTTTTTGATCTGCATAGCTCTTCTATCTGTTTTGTGCTTCTTTCAAGTTCTGTTGTACCTTTCTTACCATGTTCTCCATTTCTTGGAGCATCTCTAGTCCAATCATGAGTCTGTCAGCCGGGTTATCCCAGCTAATTGGAGTCATACACTTTCTTCCATACAGTATTTCGAAAGGTCTCAACTTAGCCGAAGTTTGGTACCCATTGTTATATGCAAATTCTACCAAGTGCAGGTAGTCTTCCCACTTGCTTGTTTTTCTTCTTACGTACATGCGAAGCATATCCTCTATGATTTGGTTTGTCCTTTCGGTCTATCCATCCGTTTGTGGATGATAGCTTGTACTGAAATTCAAGTTAGTGTTTATCCCTGCAAACAATTCCTTCCAAAAAATGAATATAAATTTTACGTCTCTATCTGAAATCACCATTTTAGGAATACCATGCAGTCTAAAAATTTCTTTCATGAATATTTCAGCAATGTTATAGCTTTAAAAGTATACTTTACAGGAATAAAGTGTGCAGACTTACTGAGTTTATCGATTACAACCATGATAGAATCATTCTGTTTCTGGGTTTTAGGAAAACCTGTTATAAAGTCCAGTGATATAGTCTCCCATTTCCATTCTGGTACTGGTAATGGTTGTAATAGGCCAACTGGATGCTAGTGCTCGGCCTTAACCTACTGACAATTTTGGCACCTAGCCAAGTATTATACCGTTTCACCCTTCATACTATGCCATAAAAATATTTTTCTAAGTGTTGCTATTGTTTTCTGGTAACCTGGATGGTGATAATACGGTGTCTTATGCACTTCATCCAAAATTGTTGATTTCAATTCTGTTGAATTTGGTATGTAAAGTCTATTTTTAAGTCATAATAGTTCTTTCTTGTCGATGATTAGATCTAGTTTTTTAGAGTTGGCAGTACTATTTTGTAATTCTGTCATTATCTTAGTGTAATTTCCATCGTTAATACCTGTCGCCCTTATTCTTTGTTCTAGATCACTTTCTGCCCTACTGATCTTTATCTCAAATAACCCATGGACTCTTCTTTTTAAAGTGTATTCTACTTTATTTTCCTTACCCTTGATATGTCTGACCTCGAAGTCGAATTCTCTCAAGAAGGCTAGCCACCTTTCTTGTTTTGCATTAAGATCTGGTTGGTTAAACAGATATTTCACCCCGCTATTATTCGTCAATAGTAGGAATTTTCTGCCCATTATATAGTGTCGCCACATTTTTAAGGCATGTATTACTGCTACCAATTCTAAGTCATGAGTGACATAATTTCACTTGTGTTCTTTTAATTTTTGGGACTTGTAACAAATCACGTGCCCTTCCTCAGTTAGGACACCACCTAGTCCCTCTTTACTTGCATCAACACAAACTGTGAAGTCTTTATCTGGGTCAGCTACCTTCAAAATGGGTGTCGATGTCAATAATTCTTTCAGCTTGTTAAAGCTGTATTGACACTTTTGTGACCAGTTAAACTTGGTTCCTTTATTTTGTAGTGATGTGATAGGGTAGGATATCTTAGAAAAACCTTCTATAAATATGTAATAATATTCGGTGATTCCCATGAATGACCGGATATCTACCACATCCTTAGGTATTGGCCATTCCATAATGGCTTTTATCTTTTCTGGGTCTACGAAAATACCTTATGAGGAAATGACATGTCCTAAATATTGTATTTCTTTTTGATAAAAGTCACATTTGTTGAATTTTGCGTATAGTTTGTGTTTCCTTAATGTTTGCAGAACTATTCTTATGTATTCATCATTTTCCTCCTCTGTTTTAGAATAGACCAGAATATCGTCTAAATACTACTACGAACTTGTCTAAGTACTGACTGAAAATGTTGTTCATCAAGAACATAAATGTGGTTGGTGCGTTAATGATTCCTAAGGGTATGAATACAAACTCATAATGTCTTTATCTTGTTCGAAAAGATGTTTTGTTTATGTCCTCGTCCTTTATCCTAACTTGATGATAACTGAATCGTAAATCCAATATTGAAAAGATATTGGCCCCACCAACTTGATCGAACAGATCATTTATCCTAGGTAAGGGGTATTTGTTCTTAATGGTCATTTTGTTAAGTTGTCTATAATCGATACATAGTCTTAGAGTATCGTCTTTCTTTTTCACAAAGAGGACTGGTGCTCCCCATGGCGAGACACTCGGTCTGATATACTCTTTGTCCAACAATTCCTGTAATTGTATTTTCAATTCTGTCAGTTCTGGTAGACTCATTCGGTAAGGTGCTTTTGAGATAGGGGTTGAACCAGGTAGTAGGTCTATGGAGAAGTCTATTTCCCTTCTAGGAGGTAATTTTGGTATCTCATCCACAAACATGTCTCTGAATTCACGTAGGACAACAAAGTCTTCTAACTTTGGCTTATCCTCTTTTTCTAATAGATTCGTCACTTGGATGGCATAAACTTGACATCCCTTTCTAATACATTTCTTGAGTTGCATCACTGAAACTTGTCCGATTGATACAGGTTTTGGTATGCCTTGAGTTGTTCTAACAACGTCAGAATCATCTTTATAGCTAAGTATCTTTGTATAACATTCTAGTACTACTTTGTGTTGTTCCAACCAATCCATCCCAATAATCATATCATAAGATCCTAGTGGTAAGATGTTCAGATTGGTCCTTATCTTTTGACCACCTAAGTTGAACTCAAAATAAGAAATAAAGTCAACTACTTTCCTTTTAGTACTTGTTGCTAGTTGTACCAGCCATGATTTTGTGTTCTTCAATTTCTTAAGTTTATTCGACTCTACAATATTAGGAGTAATATAACTTAACGTAGCTCCAGGGTCAATTAAAATGGAAATTCGAGTGTCATTGATTTTACCTTCGATTTCTACCACCGAGGATTGGTGGTTAGCTTGTCGACCATCTATGGTTGCATTTATCTGATGCAAGCTTCTACCCACGTCTCCCACTGTTGAGGCTTCCTACAGATTATGAACAACACTTCTATTTGTTGAAGTTAAACATGGATAGTTCCTCCTTAGATGAGGCTCTCCACACTCCCAACACTTTAATGGCTCTTGGGAGTTGTCCCCAAACTTCTTCATTCCCAAGTTTACCATTTTACCACTACCTTGCATATTAGGATGATTGGAGTGAAAATCCTTCCTTAGGAAACTTTTTGTTGCATTCTGATAAGGGGCTAGTTGGTATCCGTTATTTCGCTGGTTCATTCAATCTTTCTTCTTATCCTTCCAGGTCTTGGGAAACTCTACCCACTGTTTATACTGGTCATAGCACATTCGTGCTTTCCTGAATACCTCACTCAAGGATTTGGGGTTTCCAAACTCAATTCTGTCCTGGTAGGCCTGTGGTAAACAACTTAAGAATCGCTGAATTTTTACCGTATCCTCCTGGATGTATGGTACAAACCTTAGTAGTTCCAGAAATTTATTTATAAGGTCCTCCATCGTCATCTGTCTGAGTCGTAACTCGTAAAATTCTTTTGTCTTCCTTTCATAATAGCTTTTAGAAAGGTATTGTTTCTTGAAATACTTATTAAAGTCAGACCATTCCAACTGTTTCTCCTTTAGGCCCTTGGCCAATTTCAGGTCCTGCCACCAAATGTTGGCTTTCCCCTTTAGATTGTAGATGGACATTCTGACCTTCATGTTGCTGGAATAGTTGTAGATGTGGAAGTATTTTTTTATGTCCAAAAACCATGCCTTAGCTTCTTCTCCTGTCTTGGATTCTCCATCAAAGGTAGTTGGTTTAATCTTTTTAAATTCTCCTTCAAGGTGGTCTACTTTTTTTTTTTTGTCTGGTATAGTTTTGTCTTCAGTTGAAGGTGTCCCTTCAGAGGAACTGTCTCCTTTTTCTATTTCCAGTCCAGAATTATTGGAGGCCCTTTTGTTGACTTCTTCGTCATGGTTATCGTCTTTTGGGATTTTCTTGGTTACTATACTATGCAGCAGGACTTCATTTATCTCTTGTTGTTCTTGTTGTTCTTTCTTCAATTTTTCATTTTCATCCTTAAAAACATGCAGTTCAACATTAAGATTCCTCATTGTTTCACACACCTCCGTGGGTGAGATTCCATCACTGTTCTGTCTTGGATCTCCAGGAGGTCCTTGCTATGGATTTCATTCCATCCTGATTTCTGCACCCTTCTGAGCTACCATAATTTACAAAAATAGAAGGGATTTCTGTTTGTACCCATAAGATTTATTAGTTTTACATAAATCAGAATAAATACTAAGCAACTAAAGTGGCCTTGTTTAGGCCCAGTGTTGTATCTTTTTCTCTGATACCATATGTAATATACCTCAAAAACTGTCTGAAAAAAAATAAAATTTGTTTGCATAAATATCCTTGAATAGTTCGAGATTCAAGCAAGTAAGCTTTCTGTTATAAATCTTGAGTCTGAAAGTTTACAAGAGTCCTTACTATCATCGACTGTCATTACCATTCAACTTAAAGTTTTTTGATCAACGATAGGTGTTTACTTCTCATTTCAAAGTTTATTTCAATTCTTGTAATTATAATTACTTCCCTATCTATTTGTACCTATAACCATTACCACAGTCTTAACAACACAAACGACTTTGGGACTTTATGGCCAAATCCTTACGCGTTAGACCCTACAAATAAACCATTCCCATATGTTTACAATACAAATGACTTTGGGGTTGATGGCCTAGGCCTCATGCGTTAGACCCTACAAATAAACCATTCCCATATGTTTACAATACAAATGACTTTGGGGTTGATGGCCTAGGCCTCATGCGTTAGTCCATACACATAATCACATGATGAAAACAACCAAACCGACTTAGGTAAAGGTAGAGTATTAGTCTATACTCCTCTGCAAAAATTTGAAATATAAACATACCCCTATAGTTTTTTATTTTCAAAATATCTGGATACAGGATAGTGGTTAGGTAAGGCCTTCCAGTTAAACTCAGAGTACGAATATTTCATAATCCTCCGATCATATTCAAATTCACCTGTATCGTTGGATTGCAAGTACTGGGTCTCACGCTTATTCCATATGCCCACTGGCTATGACCATGGGCCTAATCAAAATGCCTTTCACATTTCGGCATTTTGGCAAGTCGCAATCCTCGAAATGAAGCCAGAACAATGGTTCACAAAAACTTCATAATCTGATACCTTCTTTTCTTAATTGAACGACTGACGGGATTTCAACGTTTTTCCCTTCAAGTCATTGTGACTCCAACATTATAAAATTCATGATCATAAAATATCCGAAGTGATCGGATGGTTCACATAACCCACTGTGATGGACACTTGACGGGATTTCAGAGTTTTTCCTTTCGGGTTTTCGAGACTCACAATAGTCCCCTTTCGGCATTTCCCAGTCTGCAAAACTCCGAAATGGAGTCTTTGACATGCTCTGATCTTTCGCATTTCACGATTTCATCATTATTTCCGTGAGTGTCCTTGACACCTCCAACCCCCAGTATTCGAAACCCTGAATTGGTGATTCAGTCGTGGTTTCGCATTTGTTTTAATGTCCGTTCCCTTGACTATGAGACGATACTACCCGAAATAATATAATACTCCTAAGAAAGAAATTGTTTCGGATCTCCTTAAGGTTTCTCAAATTTCTAAATTCGTTACAGACTTTGACTGTGGAAAGGGTAGACCGCTCTTTAAATAAAACAAGGGAAGCATAAAATCTTCTAATAGGCGTCAATTCCCATGATTGTTTTAGCATCTGATAAACAAAAGGGGTTTTACAGATTTCCTTAACTTTCTGATGTAGATAGATTACTTCCAGTTTGCGTTTTATTTCCCAATACGTATATATGTGTATAATATATGAGTTCCCAAGTGATCCATAAGGTTCTTGCTATTTCGTATTTCTTTTCAATTCTTAAATGTAAAAGAAAGGAGGTCTCTTTTAAGACGCATGATGGTTTGGAATTAGCGATACATTAAATTTTTCCTTTCGGCACAAATTTACTCAACTCCGATTGCTCAAATTTAGATCTATTTAATACTTCAGTGATAGAAATAAACCTATATCTATACAGATTGGTCTTCTTCAAGCATACAATGTATCCTAGAATTTCGACTTCAAATTAAACCTATCTGATTGATCAAATTTAGAAAATCTGTTTAATACTTTCATATACAAAAAATTTTGTACTTGTCATGCCATGTACATAGTGACTTGTGATATGATCTATTATTTCTATTCTACCTCTATCCTGGATGAATATCCTCCATCGTTTCTACCAGTCCATTCATTATAGTATTAGAGTTGTTCCTATAACAAATAATTCCTACTATGTTCCTACAGTTTTGTGAAAAATAGAGGTCAATCAGGTTTCGGCGGATTACAAATGCCGAACACAAAAAAAAAAATACCACGTTGTTTGTCGAAATGCGAAATGCGAAAAAGACTATGGGCCTTACACTTCCGAGTTTCGGGGTTCAGGATTTTGCGATTTCAAATGCTAAATACCAACACACAACAACTCCTGAATTGCGAAAAAGTGAATGGAATGTGGGACCAACACTTCGAGGTTTCGGGGTTTACGAACACCTGATGCACAAACAAAACGAAATAGAAAATGTTGAATTGTGAAATGAGATTAGGGTGTGGGCCCAACAATTTCGTGTTTCAGAGTTTAGTAAAGAAAGGAAATCTACATATATGTAACAAGCAAGTCCCGAATGCCGAAATATCAATTTTGTATTACAGAATTCCAAAAATCTAAACTTATGAGTTTATACGCATATAATCTATAAAAGGGTACAATAGGAAAACAATTTTCTATATAAAATAATTTCTATTATATTCACTTATAGTCTCTTTTAATCAATGTATTAGACACCAACAATACTATATCCGTGCATCATAAATATAAATTTCACTTCCATAAGAGTTTGGTAATTATATACCGATGTTCTCTGGGATCTATGTTTGATTTCCTAGGATTTTGACTATAGAAAGGGTTTGCCCCATTGACATTAATCTCCCCTTTTTCTTATTTACTTATATAAATATAATTATAGGTGCTTCCGTCTAGCATTTTACTTACAGGTGGGACAATTCTAGAGTTGGGATGTCTATTTATAACTTCGCGACAACAAACAAATTATATCCACGAAAGTAATTTTATCTTCTGTAACAAATATATATTTCAACAGTCAGATGTGAACATTCCAACAGACGTATTATAAATATGTATATACAGATTTCCTTCACATATATTCCTCACAATGAACAGATATGATCATTCAAATAGTTTACATTACTGCAATTAGATATAATCACCCAACAGATACATTACATCAATCAGACATAGCCATTCAAAAACATAGAGGTGTAGCTCAACATATCTGAAGCCAATCCGCGGGAAGACAAAGGGAACAACCATGTTCCTCCCAACCGTAGAATAGGGAAACCAAAATCACTTGCCCGATTTAGCCCCTATCCTGACCATGAATCCATGAGGGCAAACTTGGAAAACTCCTCCCCCGTAATGTCCTTCAACTTTAGCCAATTCCTCTTGCCTCACACTTACTCAGTAGTGTTCATAACAACAATAAAATCAATAGCCTATTTTCCCAACATACTTGGCAGCGTCCTGCCTCCTCACATATGCTATTTATCAATTTTGCCCAGGTCTTTTTCCCTCCCTTGGGAATTTTTGCAAATTTCTAAATCTCTAATTTTCAAGGGCTTCCTGTTAAGAACCAAACATCAATATAGCATATAAAAACCTCTAGAAAAGTACTCAACGCCTTGAAAAAGAGATAATATCAGATAATAAGCCTCTTCGAGGGGGCAACCTCCTTTTACCCCACTTAAATGTTCAAGTACAAGATG
>SNQJ01S0072923.1:17914-37698 GCA_010110895.2 Picea sitchensis | reverse complement strand
CAGGGAATTATTAGATCAAATGTGTATATATTATATACACCTTTTATCTAATAATGCCCCCCCCTCTATATATACACCTTTTAACTAATAATGTCCACACTCTGTGAGGACATTATTAGATAAAAGGTGTATATATTATATACACCTTTTATCTAATAATGTCCCCACAAAGGGTGGGAGGGGTTAAAAGGTGTATATAATATATACACCTTTTATCTAATATAAAAGGTGTATATTATTATTATATATATATAATATACATCTTTAGATAAAATGTGTATATATTATATACACTTTTTATCTAATAATTCTCCCACAGAGGGTGGGAGGGGAGAGCATTATTAGATAAAAAGAGTATATAATATATGCACTTTTATATATATAATATACACCTTTTATATTAGATAAAAGGTGTATATATTATATACACCTTTTATCTAATAATGCCCCATTGTCCCACCCTAATATATACACATTTTATCTAATAATGCATATTATATACACCTTTTATCTAATAATGCACCACCCTCCCACCCTCTGTATATACTATAAAGGGTGGGATAGGGGGAATTATTAGATTATTATATATACATTTTATCTAATAATGCCCCCACAGAGGGTTGGCAGCCTACGAGCACGATGACCTTAAACAAGTCGAGATGGCTTCTGGGGAAAAACAAGAAGTAGGACCTAGTGTCGATAATTGTATAGTAGACCTGGGAGTGTGTACTACCAGGTTGAAAGTATACGTCACTGCTCTTGGGGCATATGACCTAATCATTGGAATGGATTGGTTAGCAGCTCATCGAGCTTTGGTAGATTGTTGGGTGTTTACATAAAGAGGTTAACAATAGATGATGAAGGAAAACCAATAGAGATCGGTTAATGCAGGAGAAAGTGTCGCTTCGTTTATATCCACTATGAGAAGGTTAGCGATGATTGGGAGGCAAGGGTGTCGACTTTGTAATTAGGCAGTGAATGAAAGGAAGGGACCCTCATTGGATCGAGTACCGGTATTGTCCCTAATTTCAGGATGTTTTCGAGAGCGAGTTGCAGGGGTTTACCTCGAGGAGAGGAGTTTGATTTTGGTGAGCTAGAGCAGTGCAGAACCAATTTCCAAAGCTCCATATCGGATGTGACACGAGAATTTTTGCAATTTGCAAATGTAGTTGAAAGAGTTCTTGGACTTAGGGCTAATAAGGCCTAGTGTCTACATACAGAGAGCGCCGGTAATTTTTTGTAAAGAAGGATGGATCCTTACTTATTTGTGCCATGAACTCTGAGGGACTTGAACCATTAACTTTCTGATTAAGCAATTGCAGATGCATGAATAGGCAGCTCTTGATCCGGATGAAAGAGGCGTGGTGTTCTCAAAAAGTGCGATTCTGATCCGGTATCATCGATTAGAGTTAAGGAAGGTGATAATATCCCAAAAGTAATATAGAACTTCGGTTTGGACATTACAGAGTTGTTAATAGTACCTTCAGTTGTTAATGCATGGCCCGATATTCATAAACCTCATAGGCAGCATTAAATTACTTGAACCATTTTGTACAAGTCTTTTTAGGCGACATCCTCATCTATTCCAAGAATGAAAGAGAACATATGAGGAACACTTACGAGTAGTATTGTCCTTAGGGAGAATAAATTGTATGGGAAGCTATCGAGTGTTCCTTCTTCGAGGAAAGAGATTCCTTATTTAGGTCATATCATTTCCGGTGAAGGAATCTCTGTGGACGAGAAAAAGTAAAAAGAGCCATTATGGAGTGGCGGTGCAGCCCATGAGGTGAGAAGCTTCCTTAGGGCTAGCCGGAATTGTCTAGGAGATTTGTAGAAAGGATTCTCAAAAATAATGAAACCCATCACCACTTTACAGCGCAAAGGAATTAGAATATGAATGGAAAGAAGAATGTGATAGTGCATTCATTGAGCTTAAGGGTTACTAACTAGTGCGTCAATTCTGCGAGTGACAGATATGGAAAATGATTTCCGCAGTGCACTTACGGGATACTTACCTCGAAGCAAGGAGTTGGGGCACGTGTTATCACGGGGATGGAGAGTGATAGCTTATCGTCAAGGAAGTTGAAGAAACATGAGGCTATTTACGCTACTCATGATTTAAGGATTAGCATTGTAATGCTAGATCTGAAACTTTGGAGCACTATCTTGTTGGTGAAACTTTTGAGCTCAAAACAGACCATCAAAGTTCCAAAACATCTCTTCACTCAAAGAGATGAATGCCAGAATAGAAGGCGATGGGGTGATTTTATTAGTGAGTATGATTTTGGTATATGGTACATCAAAAGGGAAAGGAAAATGTGGTGTGAGATGCCTTGGTAGGAAGATACCGAATCTTCTCCTTGGTACCCTTAAAAGGTCAATCTAGGGAGCGTGTGTTGGAATAACTCCAAGGAGACAATTGGTAAAAAGGTTACTTCAAACCTCAGTGGGAATGAGTTAGATACAAAGTATGAAGGCTATAGTTTGGAAGCAGATGGATTGTTAAGATATGAGGAAGGATGTACATCCCACGAGGAGATAGGATATTCAAAGCATCATCTTTGAAGGAAGGCCATAAGATCACTTTATTGTGTCCAGGATTGTGAAGAGATGTATCGCGAGATATGAGAGAGCTCTTCTTTTGGGTAGGCATGAAACGATGTAGTCCATTTTAATTAAGCCAAATGCCTAGAGTGTCAGCAATTGAAAGCCAACCACCATCACCAGGCCTCCTACAACCACATGATGTTCCTATATGTCCAAGTGGAAATCTCCTTGGTTTTAGTGGGGTTGCCACTCACATCTCATAGACACAATGCCATTCTTGTGATAGTGGATAAGTTAACCAAGAGTTCTCATTTTATTCCGATTACAGACACTTACGATGTCGATGTGTCACGTGTGTTTGTAAGCGAGTTATCCGTTTGCACGGGATACCTAAAAGATCATTTCAAAGAGGGACTCCAGATTCACTTCTAGGTTACGGACAGTTCACAGGCGTTGGGGACTCAGTTGAACTTAAGCACAACTTATCATCACGAAAGCGGATGGAAAGGGTAAATCAGATCATGGAAGACATGCTTGGGATGTATGTAATGGATAATCAGACCCGATGGGAGAATTACCTACCTTTGGTAGGTTTGCCTACAATAACAATTATCATAGTTCCATTGGAATGCCACCCTCACGAAGCTTTGTATGGGAGGCCGGGCAAAACGTCATTGATTTGGGACAGATTAGAAGACCGAGTAACAAATTGGGCCAGAATTGATTCAAAAAAAATGGAGGAACAAGTGATTCAAAACCAAATCTAGAGCCATATCCAAGGACCAAAGCCACAAGATAGATTCAAAGTTGTTTCCATGAGCCAAAGTCATAGGCACATTGTAGAAAAAAGGAAGATTGATCCAGATTTATTTTCAGAACAAAATGAAAAAAAAAAAAAAAGAGTACCATATGGTTCGGGGAAGGGGACAAAGTTGTCACCTCGGTTTATAGGACCATTCCGAGGATCAAGAGAAAATTGGACCGTTGCCTATCGTCTCGTCTGCCACCCCACTTGCATAAAACTCATAATGTATTTCATGCTTATCTTCTTCACGTCAATATGTTGCTGTTGATCACATAAAACTAGGTGGAAGAGGTGCGAAATTATCGGACGTGGGAACCCTCATGGTGAACCGTTCGCATATTGGACCGTGGAGTCCGGCAGCTCAGGAACCGTCCTAGTAGACCAAGTTAAGTTCCACTGGGACAAGTATAGTCCATGATCTTCTACTTGGGAAGATGTCAGGACACTACAGCGGAATTATCCCTCACTATTTTGACCACCTGAGAACATGTTTATGAAGGTGGGGTGTATGTAACACCACCTTTTACGGCTTAGACATCCAGGATTACCAGAGGCCTATATACTTCATTTTCTAGTCACGATTAGGGAAACTATTAAGTGATACACTTAAACTTTAAAATTTATGAACTTTATGATGTTTAATGTTATTTGATGATGATGTATATGATCACGTCTACCTACGTGCATGTGGCAATTTTTATGAATGATTAAATGTTGTTGATGATGATGATGTATGTAATGCAATCTATTATGTGAATGTAAACTTTACAGATGTTTGAATGTTACTGATGATGATGTATATGATGTGACACATTGTGAGAATGAATAAATTAATGAATGTTTAAATGCTATTAGGATGATGTGGATATTATGCAATCTAGTTTGAGTAAATGATAATCTTGTGAATGGGTGCGAAATTGAATTATTGGATATTATGAGATCTATTTCTAATTGGAAACTTGATGTTAACTTATCGATACATGGATACCAAAAGTGAAGTAGTACTTGGTATAATACAATTACATGATGATAATGCATAGAAATGTATGAGTTGTATTACAGACTAATCTGCAGGTTATGGAATATGAAATAGCCAAGGGATAACTCAATGATGAAAGTGTATGTCAGGACCATTGACCAAAACATTATGGTATGAATATTGTATTTGGAAATTTATATTGAGGTTGGATGCATTGCTATGATATGTGTGGATCGATTGCATGATTCCAGTGCTTGACACTACCCAAACCCGAATAAGCGATGACAAAACCTCCGGCAACGGTGCTGCTTGTAGATATTCCATTGTAGGGTGTTGACCACAGTTCTGTTAGGAGGGGTCAAGGCATTTCCCACAGTGTATCCTCCATTGTAGGGTGGGCCATCGTGAAGTGGACCCTAGATATGATTAGGAGGGTGGAGGCATTTCCCATGAGTGTATCCTCTCGAAACACGAGAGTCATGGGAGAAGCGGTGCTGAATCCGCATCCCAGGTGGAGTGTGATGATATTTGTCAGTTTTGCTAGGGAACAGTCCGAGTTAAGCGACACTTCCCACTTCTACAGGTTCTAATGGCCGGATTTAGGCCAATATAGTTGGTGCTCAAAGATAGATCTAGCTTGAGAGAGGAGGCGGATAGGAATGATAGGTTGGAGTAGAGTTAGGGAGGAAGGATGAGTAGTAATGGTTGAGACTATATGGAGATCTATCATGTGGTGGATTTTGATGAAGAAAATGTGTATATATGAATATTCATTATTATGTAACTAACCACCGTTGACAAAATAAATTATTGAACGAACAATTGTAATTAATGAATTCTCACACAATTAATTGGTTGTTGTCTTTTATAAAAGACTAGTCTTCTTGACTAGATTGGATGCATACAAAAAATACTAAAGGGCGGTAGTTGATTATTAGTACATGCACTAGATTTGTATGTACTAGCTACATACATTTCTTGTACATATACACTAGTATGTATGAGTTTTCTTGACTTACTACTTACATTAGTGTCGGTTAGTTGTTATGAATGTGTGAACCATGTTCTTGTTCTTTGTACCATAGAATTACCTTAACCGGAATGAGAAGTTTCACGAAGAGTGGGTGTATGTAATGACCCTTGATTATTAATTATAATTAATTAATAATATAAATCCTAAAATTGTTTCTTATATAATATTAACTAAATTAATTATCATTAATTAATTGTTCATAATTAATCAATGGTTATTTAATTATTAATCAACTCTTTAATTATGTGAGTAAAAAATTAATAGGGTTGATAATTTAAATTAATAAAAATACATTATATAAGTGGGATAACAAACATTAAATAGGGATAAGGAACATTAAATAAATGGGATAAGGTATTTAATAAATGGGATAAAGTTTTTAATAAATGGGATAAGATATTTAATAATGGGATAGGATATTAGGTAGGAATTTAATGAAAGAAAGAAATTAGGATTGAAGGAGGGATAAAGGGGAAAGGGTTTGGGGGAAGGGGAGGGATTATGCAGGAGTTGGGGATGAATTTGGGAGGGCGGAGGATTGACAGAGTGAAACTTGGAGTGGAATTACAGTGCACCCGGGGGTTGATGGGGGTTTTGGGCTCGGGAGGAGGCTAGGATATCCGTTGATATCCTAGAGGTAGGAAACTAACTAGTCGGCGAGGAGAATTAGGTTTTAGGTTGTGTTCTAAAGGAGGCGGGAAGCAAGAAACAGCGACGATCAAATAGTAACATCGAGGTTAATTAGAATTATGCATTGTTTGAATTAATTTGTTATTAAATCTTGTTATATTGACAAAATTGCATATGAATGAGTTAAATTAGTAAAAATTTCTCGAATGTTATGGAAGTTCTTGTTATTTCATTAATGTGTTATGAAATTAGTTAGTATCAAATTAAAATTGATGTAAAATGTAAAATCCAGCCATTACATCATCTTCATATATCATTATCTCATAAACCTTTTATTTCTTACTCCAACTACTATTCCTTACTTTTATAGAATATATTTAATTTACTACTTACTTAGCACACTTCACTATGCTTAATCAACTATTACTATTCCGTTATTCCATATACTACATCATATTGCTAGTTCATGCATTTCCAATCCACCTTGAACTCAATTCTAACTTCTTATTTAACTTTCCTCCTATTACATTTCTTCCACCGTTCTATCCTACTTTAAACATTGTTAAATAGCCCAATCATTTGTGTTAATTTATTTGCACTTTAATAAACCACTCTTACTTAGCGTCCTTATTCATTACAAACACACACAATAATTATATTTTATATTTATATTATATTAATTTATTATGCACCTTAATCTTTAATATTACTTATAACATATCATTGTATTTGTCCATATACCATATTATGGTATATATGGACATATATATAATTTTAATAAATTTATTAGCATAAATCGATGTGCTTCACCTAAAGAAATCAACATTGATTATATTTAGCTAACCTCTTGGGTTAGTAAAACTATCTTATTTATTTAATATGAAAGAAAAAGATATTTAAACTTTCCAACAATTTAATCATAAAATATTTTCAAGTAACATAATAATTATTCTTACTCATTGTTTATAATAAGTAATGATTTGTATTTAATTTATAATGATTTACAACATTAAACTTTGCATTGATATGATACAATAACCCATTTTAATATGAGGAAAGAGATTTGCATCTTATTTCAAATATATATATATATATATATATATATATATATATATATATATATCAACAATAATAACTAAAATCACTTTTATTAATTTAATAAAAAATACCAAAATTATATATATGTTGAGTTTTAAATCTCAAATCTATATTAACATGACACAATGACCTTCCTTATAAATAAACTAAAATCACTTTTATTAATTTAAAAAAATTACAAAAATTATATATATATATATTAAATCTCAAATCTATATTAACATGATAGAATGACCTCCCTTATAAATAATATTTAAAAGAAAAATTTCAATTTTGTATAGCAATTTTATTTATTTTTAATCATCACAACAACTTCTTTGTGTTTATTTTTTATTTTGTTAGTCAAAAGTCAAAAGATGATAACAATAACCAACTCATATGTGAATAAAAATAAATCAATTTAATAATACAAATATTAATAACAATAATAATTCCATTACACATATCTAATGTTCAATTTATCACACATTTATTATACACCAACATGTCATGTAATAAACCACACATCACATCTCTAAACACAACTCCCTAGGTGTTTGACAATATCCTATCTCCAATAAGGCAGTTTCCTATCTGGTTGTTCTTTATAGGTTACATAGGTTCCAGGTTCCATACCAACCGAGGGTTTGGAGGCATCGATTATTCTCAGGTTTTGAAGGTTTGGGGGGAATTATTAGATAAGAGGGTGGGAGGCCGGCGCATTATTAGATAAGAGGGTGGGAGGGGCACATTATTAGATAAGAGAGGGTGAGGGGAGGAGGCATTATTAGATAAAAGGTGTATATATACAGGGAGGGGGAAGGCATTATTAGATAAAACTTATACATAATGCTTTAACATCTAATGAGCCAACCTCCCTTCCTCCCTCTATATATACCCATTAATAATGCATCCGCCCCCTCCCTTAGATAAAGGTGTATAAAGGGGGCATTATTAAGATAAATGATGTATATATAGAGAGCGAGCAGGGAATTATTAGATCAAATGTGTATGTATATATATACCTTTTATCTAATAATGCCCCCTATATATACACCTTTAATAATAATGTCCACACTCTCTTGGGGCATTAGTAGATAAAGGTGTATATATTCTATACGCCTTTTATCTAATCTAAAGGGTGGGAGGGGTTAAAAGGTGTATATAATATATACACCTTTTATCTAATATAAAAGGTGTATATATATACACCTATACACCTTTTTTACTAATATAAAAGGTGTATATATATACACCTTTTATTTAATAATGCCCCTATATACACCTTTTATCTAATAGTGCTCCTCCTTCCTGCACCCTCTATAAGGTCTGGGCCGAGTGTTTTTTTTTTGAAAGCCTGCTCTCGCTCTCCAATTCTTGTTTTTTTTTTTAAAGCCTACTCTCGCTCTCCAATTCTTGTATTCAACGGCTTAACAGCTTGAATCTGAAGCGATTTTTTGATTTTTGATTTTTTTTGAATTGAAGTATTCTTTTAGGTGTTCAATTATTTGTGAAGAAATATTCTTTGGGCGGATCTAAACAACAAAAGATCTTAAAGATCAGGGATTTGTTTGGCGCAATCGTGAAAATTTTAATGGAGGTTTAAATATTGAACTTGTTGCAGGTTTATTCATGGAGAAGTAGTTTTAATCAGTGGTAAATAGACATGGGAAGAGGCAGACAAGAGTATAACACGTAGAGCCCTATCATCACGCCCTCTGACCTGAGTATAACACGTAGAGATGTGGAGGATTGCGCTAAAGAGTTCGAAGCGGATATCGAACGGGGATGAGCAGTGGAGATGTCCATAGGTGGCAGAAAAAAAAAGGTCTGGAATGAGATGCAAAAGCATCAGGGCCGTCGGTGTGGAAGCTCATCATGGATTAGTTTAATGATATGCTAGTAATAATTTTACTAGTGGCCACTATCATTTTGTTTATTCTTTCTTTGATTGATGCCGATGAAGGAAGTGAAATGGACATCACTGTTATCGTCCAAAAACTGGTTATTTTCTTTCTTTTGATTGTTAATGCTACTGTCGATGTCTGGAAAGAGAGTAATGGGGAGAAAGCCTTGGCGTATTTGAAGGAAATGCAGTCTGAATATGCCATGGTGAAAAGGGATGGGAATTTCATTACGAATTTGCCTGCAAAAGAATTAGTTCTCGGTGATGTTGTCGAGCTTAGAGTAAGTGACAAGGCTCTTGTCGACATGAGGGTTTTGCGTTTGATAAACTCAACCATGAGAGTAGAGAAAAGCTCTCTTACAGGTGAAAGTGTGGTCGTGAATAAGAGCCACCACAAAGTGGATCATGAGGATGTGAAGTTGGAAAAAAATGCATGGTTTTTGTTGGAACAACGGTTCATGCATCTGTCTTGTAACAGCCACAGGAATGTACACGGAGATAGGCAAGGTTCATTCTCAGATCCATGAAGCTTCCCAAAGATACACCGTTTGAAGAAAAAGTCGAATGAGTTTGGCGAGGTTCTGACTTCCATTATTGGAGTCATCTGTGCATTGGTCTGGCTTATCAATGTAAAGTATTTCCTTACATGGGAATATGTAAATGGATGGCCGCAGAATTTCAAGTTTTCATTTGAAAAAACAAAGAACTTATTACATCGATATTGCGGTGGTTTTAGTTGTGGCTTTGGTTCCCTAAAGATGCTGCATAGTGCACATGATTCTGGTGGGGTTCCTCCTCGTGGCTTGGTCTGACGCTTTGTTTCCCCTTTTAAGGTAATGAACAAGTCGATATATATATATATATATTTTCACTCAAAATGGTTTAAAGTAGATTATAAAATTAAATAAATTTTGCAAAATCCTTTCTAAAAGTAAAATATTAATTTAGCAAAAAGGTAGTGGATACATTATCTATCATAATGATTTAAAAAATATATAGTATTATATAGTCTCTTATAAAAAGTGATTTTTTCTTCTAGACATTGTTGTTATTGAAGTGGCCAAATTTGTTTATTTATTTTAAGTTAAAGTCAATCCCTTTAAAGCCTACCTCAAATTTGTTTCCTTATTTAAAGTTAAATCCATTCCTTCTAAAGCCAACGTTTTAAACGGGTTTGGGTGTTTAGTTATCCTATCAATTAAAGTTGGTCCTCTTTAGGACACTGGAAAAGAATTTTGGATTCTCTATCTATGTAATCAATTGTGATTTTACAGTGAGAGTGAGAGTGTGAAACGGAGTTTAAATTTTCTTCTCTAAACCCAAAACTCAACTATTCTATGGTTATGGAGTCACTATTAGTTTTAAAAAGGAGTCAAAAGTCTTTCGAGAATTTTGGGTTTCAGGGTTCGGCTTTTCACGAAGTATGATTTTTAAATAACAATTTCAAAGTCCCGGTACCGAAGTCTCGAAAACATGATTGTTTAAAAAGTTAAACCGAATTTAAAGGAGTAATTAAAAATGTTTAACGGCTTTCTAAGCTTTTCACATTTTATTTTTCGACCATCTCAACTTAAACAACATTTCAAAGTCCCGACGTTCTTTTTACGAAATCCCTTTTTTAATTGTGATTAATTAAATTTTAAACATACTTAACAAATCGTTAATCAGTGTCATTTTGGGAACTCAAAGATTTATCATTCTTTCGTACTCATAAAACCCCGAAGCCCAAAATCGTGAAATTATTAAGTGCTTAAGAGTAATTAACTTAAATTTTAAAATAAGATTAATGATATTAAACAACTTTTCACGTCTCGCTATTCAGGATTTTTCAAAGACATTCCTTTTGAAATCCTAGTTTGAATAGTCGATATGTTGCAGTGTCTGCAACGGATTAATGAAGATATTTTTAACGTAAAGTGCATATCTCCAGGCGTACCATCCCCATTAAAGAATTTATTTTTTATCGCTTGTATCGGTACGCTCAATTTAAGAAATTTTAAGGGTTAATAAAGGTTTGTTATTTTGAATTTCATTCTTACCTTCAGACTAGAAGTGAGTTACATTCAAAGAGCTTACGGATTTATTCTCTTTAATAGGCTATCATTTTAGCATGAAAATCATGGCACCAAGAGAAGTGCCTAAGAAGAGTGAGAATCCAGTGAAATCTCAAATCCGGATGGAGACGTTATATCCGATACTACGCCACATGTTTTGGATTCAATCAAGTCTTGGAGACAAGTTTTTTAAACCTTGGAGGATGAGATTAGGAACTGCCCCGATGATTTCGGAAACAAAAAGACGGAAAATAAATTCAGAGATATAGCAAAGTCTGAGCTCCATAAGATAGCCACACGATCGAGACTCATGCCTTACAATGACATGATAAGTTGGGCTTTAGAAAATACCAACATTCAAACAAGGAGAATTCTAAATAGCCAAAATGTCATCGGCGGCTCGTTCATAGCATAGAACATCCAAGTAATGTATAAGTTGTCCCCTACTTCTAAATACATTTATAATGCTGAATTCATAAAATAATTTCAAAGAAAGGAGTGTAGGGAATTTGATCAAACATATCCAGGTATAATCAAAGAATGGTTGGGAATCCTAGCAAAATTTAGAGATGATACCCATGGAATTTATGTCACAGCTCCGTTAAACAAATACATGGTTTATATAGCTCTGATGCTATGTAGAATTTTTGGGCGGAAAATCCCTACCCATTTCCCTGCAGAATGGGTGTCAATTTTACACGAAATATCCAAGGGTTACACTTTCAACTGGGGTAAAATTTTATCAGATAATGTAACTAAGGATATTGTCGATTACCAAATGGAAAAATCAAAAGGTTGACTTGTATCATTTTACATGTCTGCATATATTAAGGATGCTATTTGCTACATGACTCCATCCCCCTGATGAATTGGAGCTGGAACCCAACCTGTGCTGGACCCATTCACGTTAATCACTCCAAAATATGGGTGGAGAACGTTAAAGATTTATTTTACGAAATCTGCCCCTACGTGGTGATTCCTGTGCACCAAATATTGTATGGTTATTCACCCCCTCAGAATTCAGAGAAAATCGTCGAAAACCTTAGAGCGATTGCAGATTGGTTTATTGAAGAGAATTTTTCCTATGTTAGAGTTTTCCGGTGCTCGATTCCTCGTCACGCACTTCCAAAGTTCCTTCTTGAAAAAATGGTATGCAAGGAGGTGGCCTATCAAATAATGACAATTGGCATTAGCAAAGAGCTTAAAGAAGCCCAGAAAAAATTCTGGCCAAGTTCTCCCTTACAGGTTGGCAAGTTTTTGCTGCTAAACTTTGGTCATTCCAAAGTAGAAGTTGCGACATTGGATGAAGTTAAACTGGTGGATGTCGAGTTCAAGAGGCATGACCCATGCAAAGTTGTGGAACATCACCTGGCTTAATGCAATATGAAAATTATAGAGCATGAAGATTCCCCTCATGATGACATTTTTAAAGGGACCGGAAGCTATGAGGAGGTATTAGACAGGATCCCGATACTATCCCTCGACCTATAGGCCAACTTCCTTGATTTCCAAAAGCATAGACGAAGTGGGTTACCTAAGATACTGCAGGGAGAAACAATAACCTCTCTTCCAGAACAAGGAAGCATACCCCCAAGTTTCAAACCAAATCCCTCCGACGAGAAGACTACAAAATAAAATCCAAAGAAGACTGAAGCGTCTTCACAAAAGACAGAAGCTTCACAAATAGAAACACCTCCAAAGTCGAGTCAAATGACTCCTCATTTATCATCAACTATTCGTTCTGATATCCCTAAAACAGTAGGAAAAACTCAATCTACAGAGTTGGGTATCCCTATTACATCATTGACTCGTTTACAGTGAACTTTTGGGACTCCTCATCTGGAAGTCATATATGTAAGTGACCTTACTCCTATCTCTATAGAAGAGATACCTTCCTCTGATTAATTTTTCAGTAAGAAGAGGAAAGAATTAGTGAAACAAGAAATTCATTTGAAATGAGACACAATGGTAAAAAAACATAGAGTGCTCGTAGATGGACAGAACCTAGAAGAGGAAGATTTCTCCACAGAGGTAGCAGGCTCTATGGGAGATTTGGAAACAACAAATCTATTTACAGTTGACAATATGAAAACAATGATGAAAAAAAGGAATCAAATGATATCCCAGTTGCAAAATAAAATAAAAAATACTAAGAAAAATATCAGAGAGGAGATAAGCAAAGGGCTAGAACAAGTTAGAGTCATTGATGAACAAAAAATCCAACTACTCAGGTCTATCTTGGATGAGATGTATAATAAGTTGCAAACCAGTCAAGGGCGGGTCATCCAGCAGGAAGAATTAGTGAGACAGTTGTAGAATAGGTTGAATTCTATCCAAAATCAGATGATAGATTTTAAAAAATTTCAAGCCCAGGCACTGGAGGTGCATACGAAAATAGAAGCGGAGCAACAAAGATTGATTTCTAAAGTAGAGGTTGTTCAGAAATATTTCCAATAAGTAAATCAATCTTTCGATAACATTGTTTTCAAAGAAAAAAAGGCTAAAGCAGCGCAGGCTACTTTTCAAAAAGCAGTGATACTTTTGGCAAAAGAAGAGGTATCAAAAACTCCAAGACTGTCTGTCACAAAGCAGATCAGAGGTGATATCATGCTTAAAGTATGGGATGCCAACATAGATGAAAGAAAGAAAATGGCCAAGGAAGTCAAGGATGATTGTGAAGAGACTTTCGATTTGTTGGACAAAAGATCGTTAGGAATTGGAGAAGACAATTGTCCTGGGATACTAGGATAGATCAATATTGTAAAACATCAACTGAAACTCAAGGAGAACTTGAATGAAATTCAAGTTAAAATTTCACAATTAAAAGAAATCGATGTTACCCAAATAGACAGGTGGCTAATGAAGCCAAATTTAAAATTGAAATCAGTTAAGTTTGTTGACAAAATGATTGAATACTGATTTCCGAAAATTCAGAGGAAACTTTATCTGTTCGGGAAAAGGATATACCAAAGTCTCTGAGATTTTTAGTGCATTTTCTAGAAAAATGTATTGAATGTCTAGGACCAAAGGAAGGAGATATTTCAAAGAAGCAATGAAGTGTCATACTATAGGCTCATATTATCAAGATGATAGAGAAATAAAAGATAACCATGCAAACAGTTCTAGTTTGCATTTTTGCAACCGTTAGCCCCTAGAAGTTAGGAAATCACCAACCGTCAAGAATTGGTAACTTTTTATAAATATAATTTCATAAGACTTAGAAAAGGTTTTTTTGCAGCCGATTGTACTAGAGAAGTTTTCTCATTTACAATGATTAATGAAAATACAAACGGAGATTCCAAATTCTATCAACCTTGAGTTATGTGTTCCTCTTTACTTTCATTTTCAGCATCTTTCCCTTATGTATCTTTGATGAATGTTTAGTTGCAATTTAGTATGACATCTACTGTGGTTAAGAGTTATTTGGTTATCTAGGTGTTTACAGTTTTTCCTCTGTGCTTGCTATCAACAGGTTCAAGACTTGTAGATTATTCAGATTACTATATATTTTATGCTTCATTAGATATCTCCTGTCTTTTTCTTCTCATGTTGCAAAGTGAGATTCCTCCATGATTGATGCCTCACATTTTTCAACATCTTTATTTTTTTCTCCCATCACTTACATGATTTACGAAGTTGACTCTGGAACGAAAAACAGCCTCTGAAACTATTATATTATTAATTTAAGCTTGGGATTTTTTCTCTTATAATCCAAACAGAAATAACAAACTTTGAAAACAAAGTAATATATCTTTTAACCTTTATCCCTCATGACTGTACCTGTTACAAGACAACCCAATATAGAGCCCGACCTTTTAGATAAAACTAGCATTGCTTTAAATTTATTTAACACCATCTTATAGACAACAAGCACCCGGCTTGAATTAGAACATTCATGGGCAATAATTGAAAGGGATATTAGCATCTAGGAACACTGGGAAGCTAGATAGAGATAATTAAGAAACGATCCATAACTTTTCTCTTAAAAAGAAGACATTTTTATACCTTAACTCTCTCTACCCTTTTCGGATGCCTTGACAGTGTACTTTGGAGCCTTAAAGTATAAACTCAAGAACAACATCTTTTTGGCGCCGTTGTCGAGGACTGAAGTAACGAAATTGTTTTTCCTTGGGAAGAACGACATTGATTTTTTCTTTCTTTGATAATGAACAAAGATTGAGAAATTTATAAGGATGATTTCATATTTCACTTGGATACTCCACGATTAATAAAATGGCTTTTAAATGAAAGAATCTAGACAAAAAATAGACTTCACCCGTACCCGACCCGGAAAAAAATTTAAAATCAAGAAGATACCTCAAACAGACCGCTTCATCGACAAATAAGATTTATTAACCTAAATTCACATAGTCGAACACTAAGGATATACTTGAAGTATCAAATACCCCACCTCTTTCCGGATAACTTAGAATTGAAACCCTAGAGCATGGATTGGATTTACCCAAATTTAAAGTTGAGACTTTCTCAACTATTTCTTTCACCAATAGAGGTAAAATATATGTCTCACTACCCGCCCCGATTGAAATCTCTTCACTTCCCAAAGTTCGGTTTCCCATATCTCATAACTCCGACCAATATCCTGTATACCTTGACTCGACTCCTATTGATTCTCTTATATATTCACCCTATGAGTCCTAAGAAACCAGTCCATGTTTTCTAAGTCCCTCTTTTTCAAGTTTCCTGTCTCTTGATGACGAGATTCCTGAAACCATATTTCCATATTCGAGCATGACCAAAGGGTTACCACACCCCTTTAAAACTCTTCCTTGCAATATCCAAGTTTCACCCTCTAAATTATCAATGGTTGTGGCTGGAGGAGGTGGGGCTGCGGGTGGTGCCATAGGCGGTGCTGGAGGAGGAGGAGAAGGTGGTCAAATACCACTCCCTAGAATATTTGCCAAAGTGGCTGCTAGGTACGCTCCTGTGGTCCTCCTAGTTCCTCTCCATGACCTTCCTCAAAATTACATGAAAAATTTACCGAAATTCACAGAAGAGGGCAATTTAACTGCAACTGAACACATCAATTTATTTGATCAATTTGCGGACATCCTTGGTCTTGAACATGAGTATGTTTATTCGAGACTCCTAGCTCATAATTTTGAAGGATAGGTGAGAACCTAGTTCCGAGGCCTAGCAGCATATTCAATAAGGTCGTATGATGAGTTGGAAAATGCTTTTATTAGACAATGGGGAGAAAGTAAAGACCATCTCTATTATCTAACTGAATTTGGGGCTCTGAGAAAGAAAAAATTTGAATCAGTTCTCGAGTTTACCCAAATATTTAATAAATTGTATAATAAAATTTCAGCTGAGGTCAAACCTTCCCAACCCACAGCGAAAGTAACTTTCGCTGGGGATTTTGACCTTGATTTCTCCCTGTTGTTGAGGGAGAGAAGATCAGTTAACCTCACTAAAATGGAATATGATGCCATAGAAATTGAATCAAACATGATGGAATAAGGAAAGATAAAAACCAAATTTGAAATAGGAAACAAAGAAACCAGAAGATATAGAGAACAAGGAGGACCCTCAGGATCTGGAAGGTCTTCAGAAGACAAGATGGAGGACATGGAGATAATAATTAAAGAACTGTCAAATAAGATCTCAAGAATGGAACTATATCAAAAAAAGAATGATCATTTTCCTAGAAAGGATTTTAGAAGGAATCCTAACCCTCAAACAAAACAAAGGCAAATTAAGAATGAGGATAAAAAAATCCAAGTCCCCTTTAAAAGTGAAAACTTTATAGGAGGAGAAGACATGGAATATTTGAGGAGCTAGAAGAAGCCATAAATAGTATTGGTGATGACTGTCATCAACCTTATTTGACAAGACAAGATTATGAAAAATATTTAAATATAGAACACAAATCTGAGAGTAACAAGAACAACAGTATTACAGGAGATTCGACCTATCAAGGAATCACAGATGATATAATGGACGAACTCCACTAGAAGTACAATCTAAGGCCTAGAAACATGAGTTTCACAACCACCCCAGTGAAAAAGATCCTGCCATGGGGAGAAACAGACGAGGCCGCTTCAAAAATCGATGAAAAGAAGAATGTAAAAACCAAGACCGCTGACACACAACCTACCAAGAGAAAGTCAATAGAAACACCCACCGTCAACACACAGAAAGCGGAGGTTCCTATAACTGAAACAAAAACCTCACAACAAAAAAAAGAGGAAAAGAAGGGGATAGAAGCCCAAACCACAGAGATTGACAAGAGAACAAGAAATTTTAATCTAGAAAATGAAATTAATAAAATCAAAATTCCTATACCTCTTATCGAACTAGAAAAAATACCAATATACAGAAAGCAAATTGCTAAAATGATTAGCTTTTCAAAAAATGAAATCCAGGCCGATGTTATAAACTTAGAATATGACAAGCCTAATATAATTTTCGGCCCACATTTCGAAGGTGCCAGGGATACCGTTGCCCCTTTCTATATCACGCTAGCTGTGTACGATCACCTACTCCATAATTGCATGTTGGATTCTGGAGCCTCTCACAATCTAATGCCTAAAGCCATTATGGATAGACTTGGTATTTAAATCACTCGACCTTACGGGGATTTGTATTCATTTGATTCAAGAAAGGTTAAATGTATAGGCATGATAAAAGACTTAGTAGTTAATCTTGCACAGATACCTGCAAAAATAGTTCTAATGCATGTGGTGGTCGTTGATATAGCCCCGAAGTATGGCATGCTTCTATCCAGGTCTTGGGGTGCCAAACTTGGAGGATCCCTCCAACTCGACATGACGTATGCCACTATCCTGATTTTTGGAGGACAATTCACACGCTTGTACAGAGAAACCAGGTTGGTGTTTACAGTAAGTGACCCACTAAACCCAAATAACTATCTTGTTTATATTGATGATCAAGATTTAGGGAATTGTATTCTATCGATTGGTGATGACATCGATGTATGTATAGAAGAAAATTGTAAAGTTAAAGAAACCGAAAAAGAAGAAAAAATGAATAAAGATGTATATGGTTTAGGATTTTGGAAAATGTTTTTTGATGGTGCTTCATCCTGTGAAGGAGCAGGAGCTGGAGTGTTGTTTGTGGCACCCGATGTTGAGTTCATCATACCTTTTTCTTATATACTACAATGGGATATTGATTATACTAACAATGTTTGTGAATATGAGGCTCTAGTCCTAGGACTAGAAGCTGCCAGAAAATTAAAAATTAAGAACTTAGAAGCCTACGGTGATGATAAACTAATCATAAAACAAATCAATCATCAACACCAGGCTAAGAACCCGAGGCTAAGAGCTTATAGGAACTTTTCTTGGGATCTGATTAAGAACTTATTTTCATCAGTTAATGTTCATTTCATCCCTAGGACTGAAAATCAACGTGTAGATTCGTTGGCTAAAGCAGCCTCGACCTTCACACCTCCAACGGTTTTTAAGCTTAAATATCATATAGATATGAGACATAGACCCTCCATACCGAATAACATACAACATTGGCAGGTTTTTGAAGACGATGAACAACTCAGAATTTTTTTAGAAATGAGAGATGAGTTTTTTGAAACCCACGTCGACCAAGAAAACTAGACTGATCCCATTTGGATCATGCAGGAAGGGGAAGACCCCCAAGATTTTCAAGATAAGATTGCTAATCACCATATGTTGATTTTGAAAAATAATCATATTCCCAAAGGCTCGATCCCTTTAGAGAGGTTATTTAATTACGAAGACATCCCTTCGAAGTCCACTTTACAACCTCAGCTATAAGAGGTTGAAGACTGCGACATAGGCACCAAAGAAAATCCAAGGTTGGTAAAATTATCCAAGTACCTTCCTTCTGAAATAAAAATTAAGTATGCCGAGTTACTTAGACAATATAAAGATGTTTTTGCTTTTTTATATGAAGAATTGAGAACTTATGACACTACGATAATGGAACATAAAATCCCTCTGAAACAAGGTGTCAAACCCTTTAGGTAGAAACTCAAACAAATAAACCCCATATTGCTACTAGTAATAGAGAAAGAAGTGAAGAAACTCTTGGACGCTAAGATCATTGTCCCACTGAGATACTCTGAGTGGGTATCAAATTTAGTCCCATTAAGAAAGAAAAATGGTGAAATTAGACTGTGTGTAGATTTTAGAAATCTGAACCGATCATCACTTAAGGAGAATTATCCATTACCCAAGATGGATCGTGTTTTAGAGAAAGTAGTTGGATATAACAAAATGTCCATGATTGATGGTATGTGACATCCCCAAAAATAAAATATTTTTGAAATTTAAAATTGCTGGAAATTTATTTTGTTTTTAGTAAATTTGAATTTGGAATTTGTTTTCCATTTATGGCAATTATGAATTTCGATTTTGGTAATTGTAATTAATTATTTTGACTGTTGGGCAGACACCTGATTAGACCCAACTAACTATTTGACTATGACACTTGTATGGAAACATAATATTTTATATTGATTGTAGGAGGACAAATGGAACAACCATGTTAAATTTAGCTGACCATGATTCCATGAGTGGGGAACATGTTGGAACTACCTCTGGGATGACTATTACAAGTGGAAAATCAATGATTTGGCCATTGGAAGTGTTAAGCCCTAATGTTGGCTCATTACCCCTTAATTGGGGCATATTAGATTAGTAATGCTATTTTATTTATGTCGGCTTAGGCCATTAGTTGTAATTTAGATTAGTAATGTTATTTTAATTATGTTGGCTTTAGGCCATTAT
>SNQJ01S0072923.1:0-17864 GCA_010110895.2 Picea sitchensis | reverse complement strand
TTGTCGAGCTTAGAGTAAGTGACAAGGCTCTTGTCGACATGAGGGTTTTGCGTTTGATAAACTCAACCATGAGAGTAGAGAAAAGCTCTCTTACAGGTGAAAGTGTGGTCGTGAATAAGAGCCACCACAAAGTGGATCATGAGTGAAAGTGTGGTCGTGAATAAGAGCCACCACAAAGTGGATCATGAGGATGTGGAGTTGGAAAAAAATGCATGGTTTTTGTTGGAACGACGGTTCATGCATCTGTCTTGTAACAACCACAGGAATGTATACGGAGATAGGCAAGGTTCATTCTCAGATCCATGAAGCTTCCCAAAGATACACCGTTTGAAGAAAAAGTCGAATGAGTTTGGCGAGGTTCTGACTTCCATTATTGGAGTCATTTGTGCATTGGTCTGGCTTATCAATGTAAAGTATTTCCTTACATGGGAATATGTAAATGGATGGCCGCAGAATTTCAAGTTTTCATTTGAAAAAACAAAGAACTTATTACTTCTATATTACGGTGGTTTTAGTTGTGGCTTTGGTTCCCTAAAGATGATGCATAGTGCACATGATTCTGGTGGGTTCCTCCTTGTGGTTTGGCTTGGCGTTTTGTTACGCCAAAAGGTATACATCTATTGACAATGGGCACATTTAATAGGTTTTTAGTGCTTAATCAGTTTTGTATGGACAAGATTAAATATTGATGGAATATTCTTAGTCGTCCCAATAAATCAATGGTTGTGATTTCAACCACTAACTTCCTCACTATTCACTATTATAAAGACATCAGTTTACATGTTTATTTTTTTACTTTTACTTAATTATATTTAAAATTTACTATGGTGGCTAGATGATTGCCACCTCTAAGTAATTAACTTTTCATTTTCTGATTCTGAGTAATTAACGTTTCATTTTTTGAGCCAATAGAAAATTTTAAGACGTTCACCAGCGACAATTTTATTTTCTGGGCCCGCCGATATTATACCCATTTTCTGTCTGATATTATACTGTTGAAGGTAGTACTTATGATCCTTGTGATGGGATAATTCAATATTGGCCTGAAGGGAAAATGGACGCCAATCTCCAGTCGATTGAAAAAATTGCTTATTTGTGTAATGATGCAGGTATTGCAGATATTGGTCATCAAAACTGCTCTATTGGCGTTCCCACTGAAGCAACTTTGAAGGTTCTGGTTGAAAAGATGAAATTACCAGATTTGGGGAAGTATCTAAAGGCTCAAAGGGATGACGACCATTCAGATTCTGTAGAAACTAGATTAGTTTGTTGTGGATGAGGATCCTTCATATTTAAAGTCACCAACACTCACGGTCCTCTTGAATCACATGTTGATTTCTCATTAATGCAGGGACAGATGTCAAGGATGTCATTGTGTCATTGCGTAAATACTCCATATTTATCATTGTTCACCACCCCGAATTGTTGACATGAAGTGAATTCTGACGTCTTGGAGATTGAAGATTTCCTGTCAAAAGAATCTTCGATTTGCACACCGGGTATTAAATTTGGAATCGTTCCATTCTGGCCGACGTTGTACTACACTAATCTTCTAGAGAACGACTTTTTTTTCTTCTCGTCATAATTATTTGTTCAGATAAATCAAAATAGGTGATAGACAAAATTTTATGATCCAAGTATCTATCGTCAATTAGGTAAAATTCTAATTTCTTGTAGCAACAAAATTCCTATCGCGTTTAAAGAAAGAATTTCCATTGAGTGAATTTATTATCGGAAAAGACGATCAGGAAAAAGTGATTTCACCACACAAAACAACTTCACCCCTTTTCAATGTTACACTTATACTTATCCTTCCATCTATATCTTTTTCAGGATGCAGAATGGAACTTGCCAACTAAGGCTACATTCATAGGTTCATTGTTAAACTTTTAACTCCTCCTTGTTCATTGATAGCTTTCTCCTCCAGAGGAATCTTGTGATAATGATAGAGTTAGATATTGATAGAGTTAAAGATGATTGTTCATATCATTTTTATAAATTTATGTTTGAGCATAGTCTACTATTTTAATTTTTTGCCCCTTTTAAGGTAATGAACACGTCGATATATATATATATTCTCACTCAAAATGTTTTAAATGGTTTAAAGTAGATTATAAAATTAAATAAATTTTGCAAAATCCTTTCTAAAAAGTAAAATATTAATTTAGCAAAAAGGTAGTGGATACATCATCTATCATAATGATTTAAAAAATATATAGTATTATATAGTCTCTTATAAAAAGTGATTTTTTCTTCTCGACATTGTTGTTATTGAAGTGGCCAAATTTGTTTATTTATTTTAAGTTAAAGTCAATCCCTTTAAAGCCTACCTCAAATTTGTTTCCTTATTTAAAAGTAAATCCATTCATTTTAAAGCCAACGTTTTAAACGGGTTTGGGTGTTTAGTTATCCTATCAATTAAAGTTGGTCCTCTTTAGGACACTTGAAAAGAATTTTGGATTCTCTATCTATGTAATCAATTGTGATTTTACAGTGAGAGTGAGGAGTGTTGAAACAGAGTTTAAATTTTCTTCTCTAAACCCAAAACTCAACTATTCTATGGTTATGGAGCCACTTTTAGTTCTAAAAAGGAGTCAAAAGTCTTTCGAGAATTTTGGGTTTCAGGGTTCGGCTTTTCACGAAGTATGATTTTTAAATAACAACTTCAAAGTCCTGGTACCGAAGTCTCGAAAACATGATTGTTTAAAAAGTTAAACCGAATTTAAAGGAGTAATTAAAAATGTTTAACGACTTTCTAAGCTTTTCACATTTTATTTTTCGGCCATCTCAACTTAAACAACATTTCAAAGTCCCGAAGTTCTTTTTACGAAATCCCTTTTTTAATTGTGATTAATTAAATTTTAAACATACTTAACAAATCGTTAATCAGTCTCATTTTGGGAACTCAAAGATTTATCATTCTTTTGTACTCATAAAACCTCGAAGCCCAAAATCCTGAAATTATTAAGCGCTTAAGCGTAATTAACTTAAATTTTAAAATAAGATTAATGATATTAAACGACTTTTCGCGTCTCGCTATTCAAGATTTTTCGAAGACATTCCTTTTGAAATCCTAGTTTGAATAGTCGATATGTTGCAGTATCTGCAACGGATTAATGAAGATATTTTTAACGTAAAGTGCATATCTTCAGGCATACCATCCCCATTAAAGAATTTATTTTTTTATCGCTTGTATCGGTACGCTCAATTTAAGAAATTTTAAGGGTTAATAAAGGTTTGTTATTTTGAATTTCATTCTTACCTTCAGACTAGAAGTGAGTTACATTCAAAGATCTTACGCATTTATTCTCTTTAATAGGCTATCATTTTAGCACGAAAATTATGGCACCAAGAGAAGTGCCTAAGAAGAGTGAGAATCCAGTGAAATCTCAAATCCGGATGGAGACGTTATATCCAATACTACGCCACATGTTTTGGATTCAATCAATTCTTGGAGACAAGTTTTTGAAACCTTGGAGGATGAGATTAGGAACTGCCCCGACGATTTCGGAAACAAAAAGAATGAAAATAAATTCAGAGATATAGCAAAGTTTGAGCTTCATAAGATAGCCACATGATCGAGACTCATGCCTTACAATGACATGATAAGTTGGGCTTTAGAAAATACCGACATTCAAACAAGGAGAATTCTAAATAGACAAAAGGTCGTCGGCGGCTCGTTCATAGCATAGAACATCCAAGTAATGTATAAGTTGTCCCCTACTTCTAAATACATTTATAATGCTGAATTCATAAAATAATTTCAAAGAAAGGAGTGTAGGGAATTTGATCAAACATATCTAGGTATAATCAAAGAATGGTTGGGAATCCTAGCAAAATTTAGAGATGATACCCATGGAATTTATGCCACAAATCTGTTAAACGAATACATGGTTTATATAGCTCTGATGCTATGTAGAATTTTTGGGCGGAAAATCCCTACCCATTTCCCTGCAGAATGGGTGTCAATTTTACACGAAATATCCAAGGGTTACACTTTCAACTGGGGTAAAATTTTATCAGATAATCTAACTAAGGATATTGTCGATTACCAAATGGAAAAATAAAAAGGTCAACTTGTATCATTTTACATGTCTGCATATATTAAGGATGCTATTTGCTACATGACTCCATCCCCCTGATGAATTGGAGCTGGAACCGAACCTGTGTTGAACCCATTCACGTTAATCACTCCAAAATATGGGTGGAGAACGTTAAAGATTTATTTTACAAAATCTGCCCCTATGTGGTGATCCCTGTGCACCAAATATTGTATGGTTATGCACCCCCATAGATTTAAGAGAAAATCGTCGAAAACCTCAGAGAGATTGCAGATTGGTTTATTGAAGATAATTTTTCCTATGTCAGAGTTTTTCGGTGCTCGATTCCTCGTCACGCACTTCCAAAGTTCCTTCTTGAAAAAATGGTATGCAAGGAGGTGGCCTATCAAATAATGACAAGTGGCATTAGCAAAGAGCTTAAAGAAGCCCAGAAAAAATTCTGGCCAAGTTCTCCCTTATAGGTTGGCAAGTTTTTGTTGCTAAACTTTGGTCATTCCAAAGTAGAAGTTGCGACATTGGACAAAGTTAAACTGGTGGATGTCGAGTTCAAGAGGCATGACCCATGCAAAGTTGTGGGACATCACCTGGCTCAATGCAATATGAAAATTATAGAGCATGAAGATTCCCCTCATGATGACATTTTTAAAGGGACCAGAAGCTATGAGGAGGTATTAGACAGGATCCCGATACTATCCCCAGACCTATAGGCCGACTTCCTTTCTTTCCAAAAGTATAGACGAAGTGGGTTACCTAAGATACTGCAGGGAGAAACAATAACCTCTCCTCCAGAACAAGGAAGCATACCCCCAAGTTTCAAACCAAATACCTCCGACGAGAAGACTACAGAATAAAATCCAAAGAAGACTGAAGCGTCTTCACAAAAGACAAAATCTCCATAAACAGAAACACCTCCAAAGTCGAGTCAAATGACTCCTCATTTATCATCAACTATTCGTTCTGATATCCCTAAAACAACAGGAAAAAATCAATCTATAGAGTTGGGTATCCCTATTACATCATTGACTCCTTTACAGTGAACTTTTGGGACTCCTCATCTGGAAGTCATATATGTAAGTGACCTACTCCTATCTCTACAGAAGAGATACCTTCCTCTAATTAATTTTTCAGTAAGAAGAGGAAAGAAGTAGTGAAACAAGAAATTCATTTGAAATGAGACACAATGGTAAAGAAACATAGAGTTCTCGTAGATGGATAGAACCTAGAAGAGGAAGATTTTGCCACAGAGGTAGCAGGCTCTATGGGAGATTTGGAAACAACAAATCTATTTACAGTTGACAATATGAAAATAATGCTGAAAAAAAGGAATCAAATGATATCCCAGTTGCAAAATAAAATAAAAAATACTGAGAAAAATATCAGAGAGGAGATAAGCAAAGGGATAGAACAAGTTAGAGTCGTTGATGAACAGAAAATCCAACTGCTCAGGTCTATCTTGGATGTATGTATAATAATTTGCAAACCAGTCAAGGGCAGGTCATCCAACGGGAAGAATTAGTGAGACAGTTGCAGAATAGGTTGAATTCTATCCAAAATCAGATGATAGATTTTAAAAAAATTGAAGCCCAGGTACTGGAGGTGCATACGAAAATAGAAGCAGAGCAACAAAGATTGATTTCTAAAGTAGAGGTTGTTCAGAAATATTTCCAATAAGTAAATCAATCTTTCGATAACATTGTTTTCAAAGAAAAAGAGGCTAAAGCGACCCAGGCTACTTTTCAAAAAGAAGTGGTACTTTCGGCAAAAGAAGAGGTATCAAAAACTCCAAGACTGTCTGTCACAGAGCAGATCAGAGGTGATATCATGCTTAAAGTATGGGATGCCAACATAGTTGAAAGAAAGAAAATGGCCAAGGAAGTCAAGGATGATTGTGAAGAGACTTTCGATTTGTTGGACAGAAGATCGTTAGGCATTGGAGAAGACAATTGTCCTGGGATACTAGGATAGATCAATATTGTAAAACATCAACTGAAACTCAAGGAGAACTTGAATGAAATTCAAGTTAAAATTTCACAATTAAAAGAAATCGATGTTACCCAAATAGACATGTGGCTAATGAAGCCAAATTTAAAATTGAAATCAGTTAAGTTTGTTGAAAAAAGGATTGAATACTGATTTCTGAAAATTCAGAGGAAACTTTATCTGTTTGGGAAAAGGATATACCAAAGTCTCCGAGATTTTTAGTGCATTTTCTAGAAAAATGTATTGAATGTCTAGGACCAAAGGAAGGAGATATTTCAAAGAAGCAATGAAGTGTCATAATGTAGGATCATATTATCAAGATGATAGAGAAATAAAAGATAACCATGCAAACAGTTCTAGTTTGCATTTTTGCAACCGTTAGCCCCTAGAAGTTAGGAAATCACCAACCGTCAAGAATTGGTAACTTTGTATAAATATAATTTCATAAGACTTAGAAAAGGTTTTTTTGCAGCTGATTGTATTAGAGAAGTTTTCTCATTTACAATGATTCATGAAAATACAAACGGAGATTCCAAATTCTATCAACCTTGAGTTATGTGTTCCTCTTTACTTTCGTTTTCAACATCTTTCCCTTATTTATCTTTGATGAATGTTTAGTTGCAATTTAGTATGACATCTACTGTGGTTAAGAGTTATTTGGTTATCTAGTTGTTTACAGTTTTTCCTCTATGCTTGCTATCAACAGGTTCAATACCTATAGATTATTCAGATTACTATATATTTTATGCTTCATTAGAGATCTCCTGTCTTTTTCTTCTCATGTTGCAAAGTGAGATTCCTCCATGATTGATGCTTCACATTTTTCAACAACTTTATGTTTTTCTCCCATCACTTACATGATTTATGAAGTTGACTCAGGAACGAAAAACAACCTCTGAAACTGTTATATTATTAATTTAAGCTTGGGATTTTTTCTCTTATAATCCAAACAGAAATAACAAACTTTGAAAACAAAGTAATATATCTTTTAACCTTTACCCCTCATGACTGTACCTGTTACAAGATAGCCCAATATAGAGCCCGACCTTTCAGATAAAACTAGCATTGCTTTAAATTTGTTTAACACCATCTTACAGACAACAAGCACCTGGCTTGAATTAGAACATTCATGGGCAGTAATTGAAAGGGATATTAGCATCTAGGAACACTGGGAAGCTAGATAGAGATAGTTAAGAAACAATCCATAACTTTTCTCTTAAAAAGAAGACATTTTTATACCTTAACTCTCTCTACCCTTTTCGGATGCCTTGACAGTGTACTTTGGAGCCTTAAAGTATAAACTCAGGAACAACATCTTTTTGGCACCGTTGTCGGGGACTGAAGTAACGAAATTGTTTTTCCTTGGGAAGAACGACATTGATTTTTTATTTCTTTCATAATGAACAAAGATTGAGAAATTTATAAGGATGCTTGCATATTTCACTTGGATACTCCACGATTAATAAACTGGTTTTTAAACGAAAGAATCTAGACAAAAAACAGACTTTCCCTATACCCGACCCAGAAAAAAAATTTAAAATCAAGAAGATACCTCAAATAGACTGCTTCATCGACAAATAAGGTTTATTAACCTAAATTCACATAGTCGAACACTAAGGATATACTTGAAGTATCAAATACCCCACCTCTTTCCGGATAACTATCCATCGATAGAATTGAAACCCTAGAGCATGGATTGGCTTTACCTGAATTTAAAGTTGAGACTTTCTCAACTATTTCTTTCACCAATAGAGGTAAAATATATGTCTCACTACCCGCCTCGATTGAAATCTCTTCACTTCCCAAAGTTCGGTTTCCCATATCTCATAACTCCGACCAATATCATGTATACCTTGACTCGACTCCTATTAATTCTCTTATATATTCACCCTATGAGTCCGAAGAAACCAGTCCCTGTTTTCTAAGTCCCTCTTTTTCAAGTTTCCTGTCTCTTGACAACGAGATTCCTGAAACCATATTTCCATATTCGAGCATGACCAAAGGGTTACCACACCCCTTTAAAACTCTTCCTTGCAATATCCAAGTTTCACCCTCTAAATTATCAATGGCTGTTGTCGGAGGAGGTGGGGCTGCGGGTGGTGCCATAGGCGATGCTGGAGGAGGAGGAGAAGGTGGTCAAATACCACTCCCTAGAATCTTTGCCAAAGTGGATGCTAGGTACGCTCCTGTGGTCCTCCTAGTTCCTCTCCATGACATTCCTCAAAATTACATGAAAAATTTGCTGAAATTCACAGGAGAGGGTGATTTAACCGCAACCGAACACATCAATTTATTTGATCAATTTGCAGACATCCTTGGTCTTGAACATGAGTATGTTTATTCGAGACTCCTAGCTCATAATTTTGAAGGATAGGTGAGAACCTAGTTCCGAGGCCTAGCAGCATATTCAATAAGGTCATATGATGAGTTGGAAAATGCTTTTATTAGACAATGGGGAGAAAGGAAAGACCATCTCTATTATCTAACTGAATTTGGGGCTCTGAGAAAGAAAAAATTTGAATTAGTTCTCGAGTTTACCGAAATATTTAATAAATTGTATAATAAAATTCCAGCCGAGGTCAAACCTTCCCAACCTGCAGCGAAAGTAACTTTCGCTGGGGATTTTGACCTTGATTTCGCCCTGTTGTTGAGGGAGAGAAGATCAGTAGACCTCACTAAAATGGAATATGATGCCATAGAAATTGAATCAAACATGATGGCATCAGGAAAGATAAAAACCAAATTTGAAATAGGAAACAAAGAAACCAGAAGATACAGAGAACAAGGAGGACCCTGGGGATCTGGAAGGTCTTCAGAAGACAAGATGGAGGACATGGAGATAATAATTAAAGAACTGTCAAATAATATCTCAAGAATGGAACTATATCAAAAAAAGAATGATCATTTTCCTAGAAAGGATTTTAGAAGGAATCCTAACCCTCAAACACAACAAAGGAAAATTAAGAATGAGGATCAAAAAATCCAAGTCCCCTTTAAAAGAGAAAACTTTATAGGAGGAGAAGACATGGAAGATTTTGAGGAGCTAGAAGAAGCCATAAATAGTCTTGGTGATGACTATCATCAACCTTATTTGACAAGACAAGATTGTGAAAAATATTTAAATATAGAACACAGATCTGAGAGTAACAAGAACAATAGTATTACAGAAGATTCAACCTATCAAGGAATCGAAGATGATATAATGGCCGAACTCCACTAGAAGTACAATCTAAGACCTAGAAACATGAGTTTCAAAACCACCCCAGTGAAAAATGTCTTGCCATGGGGAGAAATAGATGAGGCCACTTCAAAAACCGATGAAAAGGAGAATGTAAAAACCAAGACCGCTGACACACAGCCTACCAAGAGAAAGTCAACAGAAACACCCGCCGTCAACACACAGAAAGAGGAGGTTCCTATAACTGAAACAAAAACCTCACAACAACAAAAAAGAGGAAAAGAAGGGGATAGAAGCCCAAACCACAGAGATTGACAAGACAACAGGAAATTTTAATCTAGAAAATGAAATTAATAAAATCAAAATTCCTATACCTCTTATCGAACTAGAAAAAAATCCAATATACATAAAGCAAATTGCTAAAATGATTAGCTTTTCAAAAAATGAAATCCAGGACGATGTTATAAACTTAGAAGACAACAAGCCTAATATAATTTTTGGCCCACATTTCGAAGGTGCCAGGGATACCGTTGCCCCTTTCTATATCATGCTAACTGTGTACGATCACCTACTCCATAATTGCATGTTGGATTCTGGAGCCTCTCACAATGTAATGCTTAAATCCATTATGGATAGACTTGGTATTTAAATCACTCAACCTTACGGGGATTTGTATTCATTTGATTCAAGAAAGGTTAAATGTATAGGCATGATAAAAGACTTAGTAGTTAATCTTGCACAGATACCTGCAAAAATAGTTCTAATGCATGTGGTGGTCGCTGATATAGCCCCGAAGTATGGCATGCTTCTATCCAGGTCTTAGGGTGCCAAACTTGGAGGATCCCTCCAACTCGACATGACGTACGCCACTATCCCGATTTTTGGAGGACAATTCACACGCTTGTACTGAGAAGCCAGGTTGGCGTTTACAGTAAGTGACCCACTAAATCCAAATAACTATCTTGTTTATATTGATGATCGAGATTTAGGGAATTTTATTCTATCGATTGATGATGACATCGATGTATGTATAGAAGAAAATTGTAAAGTTAAAGAAACCGAAAAAGAAGAAAAAATGAATAAAGATGTATATGGTTCAGGATTTTGGAAAATGTTTTTTGATGGTGCTTCATCGTGTGAAGGAGCAGGAGCTAGAGTGTTGTTCGTGGCACCCGGTGTTGTGTTCATCATACCTTTATCTTATAGACTACAATGGGATATTGATTATACTAACAATGTTTGTGAATATGAGGCTCTAGTCCTAGGACTAGAAGCTGCCAGAAAATTAAAAATTAAGAACTTAGAAGCCTACGATGATGATAAACTAATCATAAAACAAATCAATCGTCAATACCAGGCTAAGAACCCGAGGCTAAGATCTTATAGGAACTTTTCTTGGGATCGGATTGAGAACTTTTTTTCATTAGTTAATGTTCATTTCATCCCTAGGACTGAAAATCAACGAGTAGATTCGCTGGCTAAAGCAGCCTCGACCTTCACACCTCCAATGGTTTTTAAGCTTAAATATCATATAGATATGAGACATAGACCCTCCATACCGAATAACATACAACATTGGCAGGTTTTTGAAGACGATGAACAACTCAGAATTTTTTAGAAATGATAGATGAGTTTTACGAAACCCACGTCGACCAAGAAAACCAAAATGATCCCATTTGGATCATGTAGGAAGGGGAAGACCCCCAATATTTTCAAGATAAGATTGCTAATCACCGTATGCTGATTTTGAAAAATAATCATATTCCCAAAGTCTCAATCCCTTTAGAGAGGTTATTTAATTACGACGACATCCCTTTGAAGTCCACTTTACAACCTCAGCTATAAGAGGTTGAAGATTGCGACATAGGCACCAAAGAAAATCCAAGGTTGGTAAAATTATCCATGTACCTTCCTTCTGAAATAAAAATTAAGTATGCCGAGTTACTTAGACAATATAAAGATGTTTTTTTCTTTTTTATATGAAGAATTGAGAACTTATGACACTACGATAATGGAACATAAAATCCCTCTGAAACAAGGTGTCAAACCCTTTAGGTAGAAACTCAAACAAATAAACCCCATATTGCTACCAGTAATAGAGAAAGAAGTGAAGAAACTCTTGGACGCTAAGATCATTGTCCCACTGAGATACTCTAAGTGGGTATCAAATTTAGTCCCATTAAGAAAGAAAAATGGTGAAATCAGACTGTGTGTAGATTTTAGAAATCTGAACCGATCATCACTTAAGGAGAATTATCCATTACCCAAGATGGATCATGTTTTAGAGAAAGTAGTTGGATCTAACAAAATTTCCATGATTGATGGTATGTGACATCCGCAAAAATAAAATATTTTTGAAATTTAAAATTGCTGGAAATTTATTTTGTTTTTAGTAAATTTGAATTTGGAATTTTTTTTCCATTTATGGCAATTCTGAATTTCAAATTTGGTAATTGTAATTAATTATTTTGATTGTTGGGCAAAGACCTGATTAGACCCAACTAACTATTTGACTATGACACTTGTATGGAAACATAATATTTTATATTGATTGCAGGAGGACAAATGGAACAACCATGTTAAATTTAGCTGACCATGACTCCATGAGTGGGGAACATGTTGGAACTACCTCTGGGATGACTATTACAAGTGGCAAATCAATGATTTGGCCATTGGAAGCCCTTGAAAATCAAAGATTTAGAAATCTGCGAAAATTCCCAAGGGAGGGAAAAAGACCTGGGCAAAATTGATAAATAACATATGTGAGTAGGTAGGACGCTGCCAAGTATGTTGGGAAAAGAGGCTATTGATTTTATTGCTGTTATGAACACTACTGAGTAAGTGTGAGGCAAGAGGAATCGACTAAAGTTGAAGGACATTACGGAGGAGGAGTTTTCCAAGTTTACCCTCATGGATTCATGGTCAGGATAGGGGCTGAATCGAGCAAGTGATTTTGGTTTCTTTATTCTACGGTTGGGAGGAACATGGTTGTTCCCTTTGTCTTCCCGCGGATTGGCTTCAGATATGTTTATCTACACCTCTCTGTTTTTGAATGGCTATGTATGATTGATGTAATGTATCTGTTGGGTGATTATATCTAATTGCAGTAATGTAAACTATTTGAATTATCATATCTGTTCATTGTGAGGAATATATGTGAAGAAAATCTGTATATATATATTTATAATACGTCTGCTGGAATGTTCGCATCCGACTGTTGAAATATATATTTGTTACAGAAGATAAAATTACTTTCGTGGATATAATCTGTTTGTTGTCGCGAAGTTCGAAATAGACATCCCAACTCTAGAATTGTCCCACCTGTAAGTAAAATGCTAGATGGAAGCACCTATAATTATATTTATATAAGTAAATAAGAAAAAAGGGAGATTAACGTCAATGGGGAAAACCCTTTCTATAGTCAAAATCCTAGGAAATCAAACATAGATCCCACAGAACATCGGTATATAATTACCAAAATCTTATGGAAGTGAAATTTATATTTATGATGCACAGATCTAGTATTGTTGGTGTCTAATACATTGATTAAAAGAGACTATAAGTGAATATAATAGAAATTATTTTATATAGAAAATTGTTTTCCTATTGTACCCTTTTATAGATTATATGCGTATAAACTCATAAGTTTAGATTTTTGGAATTCTGTAATACAAAATTGATATTTCGGCATTCGGGACTTGCTTGTTACATATATGAGGAGTTCCTTGCTTTACTAAACACTGACACCCGAAATTGTTGGGCCCACACCCTAATCTCATTTCACAATTCAGCATTTTCTATTTCATTTTGTTTCTGTATCAGGTGTTCGTAAACCCCGAAACCTCGAAGTGTTGGTCCCACATTCCATTCACTTTTTCGCAATTCAGGAGTTGTTGTGTGTTGGTATTTAGCATTTGAAATCGTGAAATCCTGAACCTCGAAACTCGGAAGTGTCGGGCCCATAGTATTTTTTGCATTTCGTGTTTCGACAAACAGCGTGGTATTTTGTTTTTTTTGTGTTCGGCATTTGTAATCGCCGAAACCCGATTGACCTCTAATTTTCACAAAACTGTAGGAACATAGTAGGAATTATTTGTTATAGGAACAACTCTAATACTGAAATGAATGGACTCGTAGAAACGATGGAGGATCTTCATCTGGGATAGAGGTAGAATAGAAATAACAGATCATATCACAAGTCACTGTGTACAGGGCATGAAAAGTACATAAATTATTGTATATGAAAGTATTAAATAGATTTTCTAAATTTGATCAATCGGATAGGTTTAATTTGAAGTCGAAATTCCAGGATACATTGTATGCTTGAAGAAGACCAATCTGTATCGATATAGGTTTATTTCTGTGACTAAAGTATTAAATAGATCTAAATTTGAGCAATCGGAGTTGAGTAAATTTGTGCCGAAAGGAAACATTTAATGTATCGCTAATTCCAAACCATCATGCATCTTAAAAGAGACCTCCTTTCTTTTACATTTAAGAATTGAAAATAAATACGAAATAGCAAGAACCTTATGGATCAACTGGGCACTCATATATTATACACATATATACGTATTGGGAAATAAAACGCAAACTAGAAGTAGTCTATCTACATCAGAAAGTTAAGGAAATCTGTAAAACCCCTTTTGTTTATCAGATGCTAAAACAATCATGGGAATTGACGCCTATTAGAAGATTTTATGCTTCCCTTGTTTTATTTAAGGAGCGGTCTACCCTTTCCACAATCAAAGTCTGTAACGAATTTAGAAATTTGAGAAACCTTAAGGAGATCCGGAACAATTTCTTTCTCAGGAGTATTATATTCTTTCGGGTAGTACCGTCTCACAGTCAAGGGAACAGACATTAAAACAAATGCGAAACCACGAATGAATCACCAATTCAGGGTTTCGGATACCGGAGGTTGGAGGTGTCAAGGACACTCATGGAAAGAATGATGAAATCGTGAAATGCGAAAGATCAGAGCATGTCAAAGACTCCATTTCAAAGTTTCGCAGACTGGGAAATGTTGAAAGGGGACTATTGTGAGTCTCAAAAACCCGAAAGGAAAAACTTCAAAATCTCGTCAAGCGTCCATCACAGTGGGTTATGTGAACCATCCGATCACTTCGGATATTTTATGATCATGAATTTTATAATGTTGGAGTCACGATGACTCGAAGGGAAAAACGTTGAAATCCCATTAGTCGTTCGATTAAGAAAAGAAGGGATCAGATTATGAAGTTTTTGTGAACCATTGTTCTGGCTTCATTTCGAGGATTGTGACTTGCCAAAATGCCGAAATGTGAAAGGCATTTCAATTAGGCCCATGGTCATAGCCAGTGGGCATATGGAATAAGCGTGAGACCCAGTACTTGCAATCCAACGATGCAGGTGAATTTGAATATGATCGGAGGATTATGAAATATTCGTACTCTGAGTTTAACTGGAAGGCCTTACCTAACCACTATCCTGTATCCAGATATTTTGAAAAGAAAAAACTATAGGGGTATATTTATATTTCAACTTTTCGCAGAGGAGTATAGACTAATACTCTACCTTTACCTAAGTTTGTTTGGTTGTTTTCATCGTGTGATTATGTGTATGGACTAATGCATGAGGCCTAGGCCATCAACCCCAAAGTCATTTGTATTATAAACATATGGTAATGGGTTATTTGTAGGGTCTAACGCATAAGGATTTGGCCATAAAGTCTCAAATTCGTTTGTGTTGTTAAGACTGTGGTAATGGTTATAGGTACAAACAGATAGGGAAGTAATTATAATTACAGGAATTGAAATAAACTTTGAAATGAGAAGTAAACACCTATCGTCGATTAGAAAACTTCAATTTGAATGGTAATGACAGTCGCTGATAGTAAGGACTCTTTCAAACTTCTAGACTCAAGATTTATAACAGAAAGCTTACTTGCTCGAATCTCGAACTATTCAAGGATATTTATGCAAACAAATTTTAATTTTTTTCAGACATTTTTTTAGGTATATTACATATGGTATCAGAGAAAAAGATACAACACTGGGCCTAAACAGGGCCACTTTAGTTTCTTAGTATTTATTCTGATTTATGTAAAACTAATAAATCTTATGGGTACAAACATAAATCCCTTTCTATTTTTGTAAATTATGGCAGCTCAGAAGGGTGCAAAAATCAGGATGGAAGGAAATCCGTAGCAAGGACCTCCTGGAGATCCAAGACAGAACAGTGATGGAAGCTCACCCACGGAGGTGTGTGAAACAATGAGGAATCTTAATGTTGAACTGCATGTTTTCAAGGACGAAAATGAAAAATTGAAGAAAGCACAGCAGGAACAACAAGAGATAAATGAAGTCATGCTGCATAGTATAGTAACCAAGAAAATCCCAAAAGATGATAACCATGACGAAGAAGTCAGCAAAAGGGCCTCCAAGAATTCTGGACTGGAAATAGAAAAAGGAGACAGTTTCTCTGAAGGGACACCTTCAGCTGAAGACAAAACTATACCAGACAAAAAAAAAACAAGTAGACCACCTTGAAGGAGAATTTAAAAAGATTAAACCAACTACCTTTGATGGAGAATCCAAGACAGGAGAAGAAGCTAAGGCATGGTTGTTGGACATAAAAAAATACTTCCAGATCTACAACTATTCCAGCAACATGAAGGTCAGAATGTCCATCTACAATCTAAAGGGGAAGGCCAACATTTGGTGGCAGGACGTGAAATTGGCCAAGGGCCTAAAGGAGAAACAATTGGAATGGTCTGACTTTAATAAGTATTTCAAGAAACAATACCTTTCTGAAATTTATTACGAAAGGAAGACAAAAGAATTATACGAGTTACGACTCAGACAGATGACGATGGAGGACCTTATAAATAAATTTCTTGAAATACTAAGGTTTGTACCATACATCCAGGAGGATAAGGTAAAAATTCAGCGATTCTTAAGTTGTTTACCACAGGCCTGCCGGGACAGAATTGAGTTTGGCAACCCCAAATCCTTGAGTGAGGTATTCAAGAAAGCACGAATGTGCTATGACCTGTATAAACAGTGGGTATAGTTTCCCAAGACCTGGAAGGATAAGAAGAAAGATCGAATGAACCAGCGGAAGAATGGATACCAACTAGCCCCTTATCATACATCCAGGAGGATAAGGTAAAAATTCAGCGATTCTTAAGTTGTTTACCACAGGCCTGCCGGGACAGAATTGAGTTTGGCAACCCCAAATCCTTGAGTGAGGTATTCAGGAAAGCATGAATGTGCTATGACCTGTATAAACAGTGGGTAGAGTTTCCCAAGACCTGGAAGGATAAGAAGAAAGATCGAATGAACCAGCGGAAGAACGGATACCAACTAGCCCCTTATCAGAATGCAACAAAAAGTTTCCTAAGGAAGGATTTTCACTCCAATCATCCTAATATGAAAGGTAGTGGTAAACTAGTAAACCTGGGAACGAAGAAGTTTGGGGACAACTCCCAAGAGCCATTAAAGTGTTGGGAGTGTGGAGAGCCTCATCTAAGGAGGAACTGTCCATGTTTAACTTCAGCAAATAGAACTGTTGTTCATAATCTGTAGGAAGCCTCGACAGTGGGAGACGTGGGTAGAAGCCTGCATCAGATAAATGCAGCCATAGATGGTTGACAAGCTAACCACCAGTCCTCGGTGGTACAAATCAAAGGTAAAATCAATGACACTCGAATTTTCGTTTTAATTGACCTTGGAGCTACGTTAATTTATATTACTCCTAATATAGTAGAGTCGAATAAACTTAAGAAACTGAAGAACACAAAATCATGGCTGGTACAACTAGCAACAAGTACTAAAAGGAAAGCAGTTGACTTTATTTCTTATTTTGAGTTCAACTTAGGTGGTCAAAAGATAAGGACCAATCTGAACATCTTACCACTAGGATCTTATGATATGATTATTGGGATGGATTAGTTGGAACAACACAAAGCATTACTAGAATGTTATACAAAGATACTTAGCTATAAACATGATTCTGACGCTGTTAGAACAACTCAAGGCATACCAAAACCTGTATCAATCAGACAAGTTTCAACGATGCAACTCAAGAAATGTATTAGAAAGGGATGTCAAGTTTATTCCATCCAAGTGACGAATCTATTAGAAAAAGAGGATAAGCCAAAGTTAGAAGACTTTGTTGTCCTACATGAATTCAGAGACATGTTTGTGGATGAGATACCAAAATTACCTCCTAGAAGGGAAATAGACTTCTCCATAGACCTACTACCTGGTTCAACCCCTATCTCAAAAGAACCTTACCGAATGAGTCTACCAGAACTGACGGAATTGAAAATACAATTACAGGAATTGTTGGACAAAGAGTATATCAGACCGAGTGTCTCGCCATGGGGAGCACCAGTCCTCTTTGTGAAAAAGAAATACGATACTATAAGACTATGTATTGATTATTGTTAAGCCCTAATATTGGCTCATTACCACTTAATTGGGGCATATTAGATCAGTAATGTTATTTTATTTATGCCGGCTTTAGGCCATTAGTTGTGATTTAGATTAGTAATGTTATTTTATTTATGTCGGCTTTAAGCCATTAAAACCTCCTAGTCTCCTATATATACCAAGGAGACATTTTCATTTTGAATCATCTTGTACTTGAACATTTAAGTG
>SNQJ01S0072922.1:23233-37805 GCA_010110895.2 Picea sitchensis | reverse complement strand
GAGTGGATAGTTTCGTCAAGAAAAGGGTGGGGTGTTTCAGAATCCCTTTGGAGGAAACTTACTTCAACCTCCACGTTTCGAGATGAAAACTATGTGAGTGAGAAGTGACTTTTGTGTGTGAATGAGTGAAAGTGTGCCAATTTCTTAATGAATTAGGTGTCACCTTGCTGCACGTGGACTTCGCTTGGTCCTTACAAGTCTTTGATTACCTATTTAACTAAATGTCATTGGTACAACCTTACGGAATTCAAAAGTCCATAGGAAGCTAGCATGTGGACATGTGGGTCCTTTACTATTCCTTTAACTCCCTAATGTGGTTTAGCCTAAGGAAGCTTTGAAACTATCCTAGATTGTGATCATGTGGGCATGTATGGGCCCGTTAGAAAACCTTTAAACTTCCCTAATGATTTAATCTAAGAAAGTAAATTTCAACACTATCCTATCTTTGTAGCATGTGGGCATGTATGGGCCCATTACAATCTTGAGATGTGTTTGAAAAATAAACTAAGAGGAGTCCCGAGGGGACTATTGTCCTCTCCTAAAGATTTTATCTTTTTAAGGGAGATGAAATTGTCTTTCAACCTCTTTCTGATTCCCAAGATCGCTTTGGAGCATGAGAGAAGAGCATACTCAACGTTTGATATGAATTTCTAGTTTCAATGCAAGTTTTATATGTGATGTAGAATGATTCAAACTTTTAGTCAAAGCAAGCCATCCATGTGGCGAAATAAAAAGAAAAAAGCGGAAAAATAATGTTTTTTAACCCCTAAGTGCCTATGTGTTTTGAATAATTCCTTTATATGAGAGGGAATGTAAGTGTGGTGCAGATTACAACATGCATGCAATCATCTTTAAGAAGGCTATGGGCCTTGAACAAATCATAAAAAATCTTACAATGTGTGCTTTTTTTCACAGATGCATGGGTTTTAGACTAGACAGAGGCGCTCTGAGCACCAATGCGCGAACTGAAAAAGATTTTTGAGCGCAGGTGCGCAGAAGGCGCTGAGTAATGTAGTGATTTTGCGCACGTGTGCATGATGTGCGACTATGGGCCAATAAACCCACACACAACTGTCACACGGTCGTGAAGAAAATTCTGGATGGAATTCTCTCAACTCAACTTTGAATTTGATGTTTTACATGTCGTCTTGGGCTGGTTATGGTACCTGTAGGTTAATTAAGTAAAAAGAAGAGATAAAATGACCCAAGTGGGGTAGGAAATTGATACCTTTCCCCAGTGGAGTCGCCAATCTGTTGCACCTCTTTTGTCACCTAAATGAGAAAAACATAGGTGCTTACAAGCTTAGTTGGGTTAGCTAAGCAAGACAACAGTAAAGGAAAGGGTTAGAAGAATAAACATAAAAGACTAAGCTAAGAATTAAACTAGGAAAGGAAAAAACAATCAAACTATTGTGCATAAGGACATAAGAATAAGAAACAAACAAGACTCATGTCACCAATGGAAAGGATTGTATTAGTGAAAAGAAAACACAAAAGAGAAAGGTGACTTTGGGTCCCTTCTTCCTCCAAGGGAGGGCTCTTGGACCTCCAAGATTGAGCTCTTCTTACAACTTGAAAACTTGAAAGAAATGGTGAAAGAATTCCAAGCTAACCCACACAAAAGGTGATGTGGATTGCCCAAATGGAATGGTGCTAGTATGCTCTTGGTGAGAAAAGAGGTCTCCCCAAGAGAATAGCAACAACATAACCTTGCAAATGAATTCCTTGAAAATGTAGTGCACCCATGGCCTTGTTTTATAGCACCACTTTGAGGTATTGTGCAACCAACTTTTAGTGTGAAAAGGGGATATTTAGGGCACCTTTAGGTGTTCGACCAACCACCCAGCTAGATCCAACCGAGATTTGGATGTCAAATCGACTTGGAAGCTGAACCAGAAGTGGGTGGGAGGTCGACCAACATCATAAATGCGTCGTTCTCAGGTGTGCGTGGCTTTTAGCGTCCACAGTCGTGCATCGTGCGCATGTGATCTTTTCCTATGTTTCTTGATGGTGCATGTGCGCATGCGCCCTATATAGTCATAGCACATCCTGATTTTATAACTAGTTGTATAGTTTTGGACCTTTTGGAAATGATTTTTTGGTAATTTTGGTCCATGGGTGAACTCATAGCTGTTTGAAGATGATGGATTCCTATAACCATTTGTGGATGAAATTTCAGTGATAACACCTTCCACCACCGAGTGAATAATGGGAACACATGGTAGGAAGAAATGGCTCGTGTTCTCTTTTCCATAAATTCTGCACATCATCATAGCTATATACATGAACTGTGGTTCAAGCGATGTGATGGATTATACGCCGTGAGATTCAGCTCTAAACTTTTCGGGGCATGAACACTAGTCTTTGATCAGGTTGGAAAGACTCTTTCCAAATTGATCACACCCCTTATTACTAAAATTCTCTAGAAAACTGGCGTTATAAATGAAGTTTGATGTTGCAGACAATTTATAGATGACCTGTATGTGTTCGGGTCGAAACAACCCAACAAATACTTTTCGAGAGTTGAATATTGTTCGAGTCAGGATATCTACATGATCCAATGCCCATTTAATCATGTCAGTGTAAGGTAACAACTTCATCCTGGTTGCTATCTTATGCAATTCTGCTTGACCGATAATATTATATTTGGTAGATAATTTATCCTTTTCATTGTCGCTTGAGTCATCAGGACAATTTACCACTTCGTATTGTATGGTGTTGAACACATGCGTCTAGGTTTTAACTGTATTTATACTTCTGGGAGAAGTATCAGAAATAATGTCTGTGTTCTGGCCAAAACTTTCACCAATTGCTTTAGGCAATTTCTGTGGAGCCATGATATCAAATTCAGATTTCTGTTACCTATTACAGAGAATGAGAATGCAGAAAACCAGTTATTTCGCTAAGCCAACTCTAAGAAAACAAGAAAGTGATTCAGAACTAAAAAACCTTTTTTCCTTAAATGCACAAACCATGCGTATACCTTCACTAACAACGTGTTTAATTCCTTTAATAAAAATATTTGGGCGTTAAAATCTGATCGTATTTGGAATCATTTCCCTAAATCAGATATTAATGTCATTTATGGTCGATATCTCGGGAAAAGCGCAAAATTTGAATGTATTCGAGTTAATTTTGAGCAATAGATTAATTAGAGTATAATCCTTATTTAGTACTTTAATTAATTGTACCTATCACTTAATCAAGTTTCGATGCTTTGGGTCTCAGGGATCTTTAAAGTAGTTTAAACTAAGACTTACGAAACGCGAAGTCGCGATGGGTTTTAATTAACTATAATCATACTTAACACTCTTGATTAATCGAGATTAGTTTTTAAAATGTTGGGGTTTTGGGTATTGGGACTTCAAATCCTTTATATGTGAGAGAATCCCGAATCACGAAGTCATGACAAGATTTAATATTTGTTAATCTTACTTAATCGTTAATGAACCTCGCTTAACATTTAAAACTTTCATGAGTTTGGGTATTGGGACTTCGAGGATGCTCAATATCGAACCTTCACATTTCGTGAAACCTCAACTCCCGAAATTTCAAAAGAAAACCTTTATATAGATTGATTCGTTAGTTAAAAAGGTGGCTCCATAATCTTCTAAGACTTTTAAACCTTTGGATTAATCGGAAGACTTCATTTCGACGGTGATTATCCAAGTGCATTTTCATGTTTTTTTATTTGAACAAAAAAATGAAAATTATTTTTAGTCTAAGTTTTTTAGAAAAATATATATATGTTTCAACAACTAGAAAGGAAATGGTGAAGAAATCCAAGCTTATTCCCTCAAGAGGTGAGGTTGATAGCTTAATGAGATGATTCTAGTATGCTCCAAGAAGGAAAGAGGTTCCTTGTAGGAGAATAGAGGAAACATAACAATATAATGAGATTATTGAATTCATAGTGCACCCATGGCCTCTTTTTATAGCAAATCTTTGAGGCATTATCCAACCGGTCTTTATTGTGAACAAGGGGCCCTTTAGGGCACCCTTAGGTCTTTGACCAGCCCCCCACTCAGATTCAACTCAGATTTGAGGGTCAAATCAACTTGGGAGCTGAACCAGAAGTGGGTGAAGGGCCGACAAGAACCATAAATGCACCATTCTTAGGTGTGAGTTGCTTTTTTTGTACACATTCGTGCATCAAGCACATGTGCACTTTTCCTGCATTTTTGACTTGAGCACGTGCACGCGCTTCCTTTATATTCTGAGTGCATGCCAATTTTATAACCAGTTGTATAGTTTTTGTGCCCTTTGCAAATGTATTTTTGGGGATATGAATGAACTAATAGGTGTTTGGAGATGCTGGATTCCTGTGACTATTTGCGGATGAAATTTCAGTGATAACAGATGCACCCTGATGTGTGAGGTTAGGAGCATATGTATAGCCGAAATACATCAATGTTTATTCTACTGAGAGTACCATTGTAAGAAAGAGTGCTGATAGGAACTGCAAGAGCGATCTGTTAAATAGAGAGGGAAAAATGTGGGACCCAAACCTTCTCGAGGTGTGGGAAAATAAAAACTGTATACAAACAAGGCGGGCATGCCCCATGCTCATGTCATGTAACTCAAATGTGTAAGACAATAACTGAAGTTGTATGCTGATGTAGATAACTGCAGTGCCCTCTGGGGTGATTTGATAATGGCATATGACAATTCTAATGGTGAACATACTCTGAAAAGAGGCGATGACACCTGTAAGAAGTGTCGATGACTCGCAGGCATTGATGGCCCAAATTTTTTTAGAGGTCTTCGACTAGTATAAAATAACTGCAATGGTCACAAAGTAAGACCCACCTTAAGATGAGATTGTGTTGGAGTCAAATTTTATGGGGGTCAACGACAACAGGGAGCAATGATGGTTCTCCCTGTGCCATCTGAGACTCCTCATTGTAAAGGTAATGAGATTCAAGATACTGTCGCCCTTCTGGAAACTGTGTTGATGTTGATAGAAAGGGAGATGCGACTCCAAGAAGCAAAGCACTTCATGAAATCCATTGGATGAGATCAGGAACTGATGAGGAACATGGAAGAAGTCAAGGTGCGGTGAGACTCAAGACTTCCCTTGGTTGGGGATATATGTGAAGTATGGGTGGAAACAACCGTGAAATTGGATCTAGCATCAGGGGGACGACTAGACATGGGTTTAAATTGTGCCAGAGGCGTGACAAAGTGGAAAAACTCAGAGATTGGGGGTACATGGACTGTGGGATACTCGGGGTTTATGGACGATGTCAAAAAGAGTAGAAGGTGAAGGAATTCCCCAACCAAGGGTGACATGGTTTGCCTTGCCGAAAAAATAAGGTTGCGAAAGGAAACAACAAAAAGATACGTAAATGCTGGAAACAAAGGCTTTGTACAATTACCAAATGAATAAAGAATAATTTGGGATAAGTGTGTTGATACATAAACGGGTGCCCCAGTGCAAGATGGCTTGGCCTGTGAGGGCGCAAGTTGTATGGAGAACTAGTGGAGGGTGGGGGCCCCATAGGTGGGTTTTTGTATGAGGTAAATGAATGGAGGGAAATTGGCAGATGGGAAAACTAATTGTGGATGAAATGGAAGGGTAGTGATACTATGGTGGTGCAATCAAATTAAAAACATCATGAGAGAACCTGGGAGTCCATTGGGAAAGATAGCAAAATAAGAATAAGGAGTATGTGGTTGATTCTCAAACATGCGTAAGACTATTGAGACTCCCATCCCTAGGGGGTGAAAGTAGCAAGAGTGTCAAAGTACCAAGGGGGACTATGAATGGGAAAATTCATGTGGGGGGGAGTGCTACCGGGTGATAGTACTGCAGAGCCGGATGTGAGGATCCTACAGGAAAATGTCGGAGGGTGTGACTGGGAGATGTAATTGGTATTTAGAGGGGATGACTACATGTTAGTGTTGATCATTTACCTGAAGGGGCTGTGTTGATTTGTGGTGACTGAGTACCTGCACACATAAAAACCAAATACCTGACATGAACAATATTTGAAGAGAAAGAACATATAACAGTGATTTGATAATTTTGAACATGAGCATGCGTACCTGGGCATGATGTGAGAAAAATGCTCCCCTGGGGCCGAGGATGGAGGGTGACCCAAGGAATGTGACTGTGTAGGTGGCGAGATCCTGATCCCATGGCTAAAGACGAATCAGAAAACATATGCTCTAAGCTCCTGTGAGTGAGCATGGAAGTTTGGCAAAACGGATTATATATAGCTATAGGGCCCATAATGCCACCTCATTTGTACATGCTGCCATAGTGAGTTGACGAGAGGTTTTTAGAGGATATTTGAAGATTCCGAGAGTTCAAGCCAACCGATCAAGGATTTTCAAGAGCCAGATTAGTAGTGTCATCCTTCTGCATAATAGTTAGGGTTTCTTTTCTGGGTAGGGTTGTACGGATAGCCATACTGGGGGATTTTGTGAGGGTGGGCCCCCTAGTGCGCGGGTGATTGAAGGATACCCACGCGGGGGTGCATGAGTGCAAAGAGGATAGCCATGCATAGGGGCACATGAGTGAGGAAAACAAGTATGCATTGAATGCACACCTGTTCAAAGTACAACTACGCACTGTGCACAACTGTTTCTTTGATAGTTGCGCACCAGTGCACAACTGTGTAGCGAACAAGTGTGCATGAATGCACGCCTATGGGTGTGACAAATGCTCATGGATGTGCATATGTTTCTTCGACAACTACACATTGATGTGCAACTGTTCAAAGAACATGAGCACATATGTGCATGCCTATGAGGGGTGAGAGCTGTGCACATGAGAAAGGCTGGGGGGTTTTGAAAAAACTTGTCTTTTTTGAAGTTTTTCATTTTATGAAGTGTGATGGTTGGTCAAGTGTTGTTTGTGTGAATGCAGGTGATCTGTTCAGGATTCTAGTCCACTGGAGGGAGAGGGACTAGGCACGCCTCAGGGAGGCAGTGAGAGATGAACCAAGCATTTAGGGACCTTTGACAGCCTGTGGGTTACTAAATTTCTTTGACTACCCACTACTACGGGCACAAGAGTACCTGCTGCAGTTTTTGATTTCCATGTGGAGCACTGAGATACAGTGCTTCATTGTGTGAGGGGAACAACTGACATTCTCTGCGATGGAGGATGTATATTTATTTACCGGGATCCCTTTTCGGGGGAGGGCCCTACCTGCTAATCCCCAGTTGCCAGGGGATGAACACTTGGCATAATTGGCACGAAGGTACTATTCGGGGTCAGAATTTATGTCAAGCTCAGTTGTTCAGATTGGGGCAATGGATGCACTTGTGTATTTTTTCATCGCAGCGATGATCATGAGGATCTACGGATCCTTAGCTACTCAGTAGATCAATGGTGGTCAACTGAGGATTATGCAGAGAGAATTGGGTGGAGATAATTTTTCCTAGGGCTTGATGTTACACACCAAGATGATGGGGCAGCTCAATCGGTGTCGGGCTGTCGACTCAGGTGATTTTTCCTTTGGGTTGATATTGGTGGCATGGTTCTTAGAGAGGGTGCCCATGTTGCACCCTAGAGTGTTGTTGGAGGCGGTTGATGCATGGGAACCACGACTGATGCAGTGGGCATCGATTTTAGTACGGCATGGAGGTGGGGAGGGTGGCCATTATTTTACAGCCGATATGGAACGTGTGTGGCGCTAGATGCCATAGATCATACTGCAGTTCCCATATGGTGGGATGGACTTCCGGCAGGACCCATATATGGTTTTACCTCCTGGAGAGGATTGGGACCATAGAGGTATGTTAATGTATTTTCTATTTTGTGATTTTGATAGTATAGCATATGTTTTATGTATGGATGGATGCTAATGCTATTGTTTGTTTGTTGTGTGTGAATATGTGGGGCTGCAAGGTCGAGAGGTGGAGTTGGTTAGAGCACCGACTTGTCAGGGGCCCATGAGACGACTGAGGGGAGAGCCGTGGGTGGGAGATAGATGTCAGAGGGATGAGGATGGTGTGAGGCCAGTTGATGATGTGAGAGCTAGTAGGAGACGCAGATTTGACGACCTCGGTACAGGGTTGTTGCATGATCCTCAGGGAGAGGTCGGCGGGGTGCTTGAGGATTTTCTTCGTTGGTTGGAGGTGGTGCTACAGGGAGGGCCTGAGGGAATGTTGAATCAGATCCAGGATGAGGGAGTCTTGGAGTAGTGCATGGGCCTTCCGACAGAGTTTCAGATCTTGATCCGCAGAGAAGCTGTAGCGAGGGAAACTATGACTGGGCGACTGCCCCCTGGACCTGAAGGACCCCTAGCTGGTGGGGTACCTCCTCTAGATAGAGGACCTAGTGGTGGAACTGTAGAGACACCATGAGTTATCTTGTTGTATACTTTTTGTATTTATATAGGTGTGCGAGCCCATTTTTGTATAGGGTATTGTGACACCTATTTTGTACCAATAGGGATGAGGGGGCTCACATGCCTACGGGCGATGTACATTTTGTACCACTTTTTGTAAATATTGATGAAACAATGATCGTTATATATATATACATATATGGATATACATGTTTATGATCTCTGTGATGTTCACATGTGATGATGTTTTGTGATTCTTTTGATGATGTCTAATCTATATGCTGCTACAAACGTTTGATGATTTATGTGTGTGTAATGGTGTCTTGATGTGATAAATGCCAATCTAACACTAGGTTAGCCATATTATCTTCCATTTGATTGAATTTTCATGGAATATGTGTAAATGTAATTGAATCAAAATGTCGAGATAAGAGTCTAACTTGCAGGTATTTGCAGAAGAGGCAAGGATCATGTACGCAATACACATTGTTGAGCTGCAGGACAACAAGATGGGAATCTAATAAGACACTAAGGTGGCAAATATGGCGGTGACTGGCCTTGGCAAGGAGGCCAATGACGATTGTGTATTCTTCTTGGTTATTGGTTGCTGAGCCCAAACATATGTCGCTGGAGTGGAGAAGTTCATGTGAGGGGGTATAGAGGGCTCAAACGGGCGAAGGGATATTTTTTGTCCATCGGCTAGCTTCGTTAGCATAACCGATGTGGTAGGCCGATGGAGGAAACATATCTCAATAACACAAATGGTATATCAGACATAGGGCATGGAGGGAAAAAAGAAGATTAAAAACTCTACAAATGTGTACAAAAAAGAAAAATCCCAGTGTAGAAGGACTACGCTTAGGCGTAAAATTTCTTTAAGTACAACCCATTGACGGGTTCTTTGAGAGGGTATCCTTCTGGAGAGGCCAGGATGTATGCGCCTTTAGTGAGGCAGTGTTGGACGATGTAGGGTCCATGCCATAATGACTCGAATTTTCCATGGCCAAGGGTATCATGAGCAATATCGTAGGCAAGGATGAGGTCTCCTTCGTTAAATGAGCGATGGTTGACATGGCAGTTAAAGGTGGCCTTTGACCATTTTTTAGCTGCCTAATTGTTCTGTAATGAAGATGAACGATCTTCATCCAACGAATCTAAGTTCAATAAGCATTGCTCCATTGGAGCAGTGTCAGGTAATAGTTCAATAGCGGTGCGCAATGTGGGAATTTCACATTCTATGCAGAGAGTGGCTTCGACCTCATGGACGAGGTGAAATGGTGTAAAACCAGTGGAATTTTTGATTGTTGTGCGATAATACCATAGTGATGAAAACTACATATGATGCCAATTGGTCTTATGTTTGTTAACCGTGCACTGCAACATGGTTTTGAGGACCTTGTTGACCGTCTCTACCTGTCCGTTGTATTAAGGGTAGTATGGGGAGGAGAACTCATGGGAGAATCCTAACTTTGAGGAAAGTTCGACGAATATCTCATTCTCAAAGTGTTTTCCGTGATTAGAGATTAGCTGTAGTGGTACTCCGAAGAGAGAAATTATGTGATTGAAGAAAACACGTGTTGTAGTGTCAGCAGTGTTGTTGAAGGTGGGCATGGCTTCAACCCATTTAGTAAAGTAATCAACTACCACAATGATGTACTTGTGGACATTGCTATATGGGGGGTTGCAAGTCATGAAGTTGATACCCCATTTGCAAAAGGGTCCAACAGTGATGACTGGGTGGAGAAGAGTAGGTGGCACCCGTGCTTTGTTTGCATAAGTCTGGCATTTGTCACATCACTTCACAGCGTGGATGTAGTCATAAAACAATGTGGGCTAGAAGTAGCCTACTCGAATGATTTTCTGGGTGGTGGACATGCCTGTGAGGTGGCCACTGTAGGTCTCACTGTGGAAATCATTAAGGAATCTGTCATCTTCGTCGATGGTCAAACATCAACGGAGTATGGTGTCGAACCCTTGTCAATATAAGATGTCACCGATAAGGAGATATCGAGGGGCCTGATGGCGAATGCACCGACGGTTATCTCGAGAGAGGTGAGACCCAAACTTCTGGGTCCAAAGGTAGATGAGAAGGTCACCATACCAGGGGTCATTCGAGGGGATGTAGAAGAGGTGTTCATAGGGAAAATATGTATTGATGGGTGAACTTGTAGCATCTGATGGAAATGTCATGATGAGATCGAGAAGGATGAGTTCTTTCTTGATTTTGGGAGTTGCGAATTCTAGGTCGTATTCTTGAAGGATGACGATCCATTGGGAAAATTTTCCATTAATTTACCATCGAATAAGCAAGTACTGCATGGGGTTGGAATCTTCCACAACTTTAGTAGTGTGAAGCAAGATATAATGACATAGCTTCTGGACTATGAGGACAACTGTGAGGGAGAGTTTCTCTTCATGATTGTACTTCAGGGGTTGCCCTGAAAAGTTTTTACTGATGTAGTAAATGACGTGCTCGCATCCATCATCCTCTAGTTGGACGAGAACTCCTGCTACTGATACGGCTGAGGCTGACAAGTAGAGTATATAATCACAATCATAGTTGGGTGGACTAATTAAAGGGGTGTTCGAGACAACCTATTTTAAATCATCAAAAGTGGTTTGGGCATGTTAATCCCATCGAAATGGGATATCATTACGTAGTAGGCGAAGGAAACCGTGTGTGGAAGTGGTGTAATCTGGGACAAAGCATCGTAAAAAGTTTTATTTTCCTTGTAGGCTCTGCAATTGGTGTAAATTCCGAGGTGGTGGAATTTCTGTGATAGCTTGGACCTTGAAGGGGTCCATAGTAATGCCATGTTGGGAGACGATGAAACCAAGGAGGCATCCAACGGTAACACAAAAGACACACTTGAGGGGGTTCAAGTGGATATTGTACTGTTGACATCTTTGAAAGATGACTCGTAAGTCATCTAGATGTCGAGTGTGTTTCTTGGATCGAGTGATGAGGTTGTCCAAGTAAGCGAGGATGATGCAAGTGAGATCATGGAAAACGTAAGTCATGTCCAGTTGGAATGTCACACCGGTGTTCTTGAGTCCAAAAGGCATGACACGATATGAAAACATACCCCATGGGGTGGTAAATGTGGTTTTATACTGATCTGTTGGATGGATTTGGATTTGGTTGTAGCCAAAGAAACCATCCATGAAGGACAAAGCCTTGTGGCCTGCACAGTCATCGATGATTTGGTCGATGAAAGGGGTAGGGAAGTTATCTTTGGGACACTCATGGTTGAGATTGTGAAAGTCAGTGTAGACGGGAATAATGCCCTATTTTTTGTTGACAGGGACGGGGTTGGAGACCCATGACATGTATGTGATGGGGTATATGAATCTTGCAACACGTAATTTGTCAATTTCGGCTTTGATAGACGCGTATTTAGATGGGTGCAGTGGGCGTTTATTTTGACGTACCGGGGTGATATCTGGCCATGTGTCGATGTGATGTTCGACGATAGAAGGATCGAGGTTAGAAAAAATTGTATATGACCATGAAAAAAATATCCCAGTATTCTTGAAAGAGAGCTTTGTAAGATGTGAGTTCCTCAGGGGAGCATGCAACGCCAATGGTGATTTCTTCTATGATTCTTGGTTTGATGGAAATTTCAATTTTTACAGTGGGGTAAATATTAGCCATGTTTCCTTCTTCAAAATCATTAGGGGTAGGGATAGGGTTGTTGAACCAGTCTATATGCCCAGATGGAATAAAATCCTTGGTTTCGATTGCACATATGGAGGCTTGGCTAGGAGGGTCAAAGGATTCCAGTGAGAGAAAGAGCTCTTTGTGATGGAGCATATTCCATGGAAAATTGGGTGTAGTTAGTTCCTCGAGGATATCTTTGTCACAGTGGAATAGGCGAGAATATAGGGGATTTGGGGAAGTAACATTAGTGACTGTCACCGTATGATTTTCTTCAGGTGGTGAAGATGTAGAGGGGGTATCTCAAAGATGGTGCGATGGTGTTAGGAACCAAATATCAAGATAGCATAGAAAAACCTCAGAATAAGTTTTCAACGCCTTGAAAAAGAGAGAAATTCAGATAATAAGCCTTTTCGAGGGGGAAACCTCCTTATGCCCACATAAATGTCCAAATACAAGATGATTCCAAATGAAAATGTCTCCTTGGTATATATAGGATAATAGGAGGTATAATTACAACTAATGGACTAAAGACGACATAAATAAAATAACATTACTAATGTAATATTCCCCAATTAAGGGGTAATGAGCCACTATTTAGGGCTTAACATGCCCCTCCCCTTGAGACAAGTGTTGTCCGCAACGCTTGAGTAACTCTAGATTCTTTTGTATAAAAGACTCATCTTCCAAAGTGGAATCTTCAGCCGATAGTTTCCTCCATTTAATGAGATACTCTGAAATGGATCTATTCCTCAACTAGTGAATTCTTGTGTCAGTGATGGATTTAGGCTCCAATATGATTTTTCCTTCCTCTTCAAGTTTTAGCAATATAGTTTGAACTGGGATCTTGTCACCTATAACCTTCTTTAAGCATGAAACATGGAAAACTGGGTGTACTCGTGAAGATGCAGACAACTCCAATTTGTATGCCATAGTACCAATGTTTTGTAATGCCTTACAAGGGCCATAGTACTTTGGTGATAATTTATTATCCTTCTTGGATTTCTTGAGGGACATCTATTAGTATGGTTGTAGTCTTAAAAACACCCAATCCCCTACTTCAAAACTTCTTTCACTACAATGTTGATTTGCTTGTTGTTTCATGCGATTCTGTGCCATGGTCAGGCTGTCCTTTAATATTTGGAGAACTTGTTGTTGATGATCGATGTGATCTTCCACTGCTTGAACCTTAGATTTTTCTTTTAGAGAAGAAGTGATGGAAGGAGGGTGGTATCCATAGAGTTCCATAAATGGTGTCATTTTCGTTGAAGTATGAAAGGAAGTGTTATACCACCATTCTGCCAAGAGAAACCATTTGAACCATTGTGTTTGTTTATCAAAGACAAAGCGACGAAGGTAGACTTCCAAAAATTTGTTCACTATCTCGGTTTTTCCATCATATTGAGGATGATAGGATGAGCTATGAGCCAATTGAGTACCTAAACAAGAAAATAATTCTGTCCAAAAATGTCCAGTGAAGATGGGATCTCTGTCATTTACAATAATCTTTGGGCTGCTATGTAGCTTTTGAGATGTCTCCATGAATGTGGTTGAAACTGTACTGGCTGTGAAGGGATGAGAGAGTGCACAAAAGTGTGCGTACCTGGTCAGTCTATCAACAATCACCATGATGACACTCTTTCCTTCAGACTTCGGTAACCCTTTGATGAAATCCATGGAAACCTCCTCCCAACGCTGAATTGGGATGGCTAATGGTTGTAAAAGACTCAGGGTCTTAATTGTTTCCACCTTATTTTGTTGGAAAACCAAACATTTTGCCACAAACATTTGAACATCAGTTTTAAGGCCATCCCAAAAAAATTCCTTCTTGACCATATGGTAGGTTTTCAAAAATCCCGAGTGCCCTCCTAATGGAGAGGTGTGCAATTCCAATAGTACCTTTTGTTTGAGTTGAGAGTTCTTACATAAATATAAATGATCTTTGTACCATAGTGAATCATTTTTCCATGAAAATGTATCTGATGCACTGGAATCCTGTTGCAACCTTTGAATGAGAGTCCACACTTTTTCATCATTCTTCCATTCATCCCTTGCTTCTATTATCCAATCGGGTTGGATGATCGAGATAACACAAAGAAAGGCCTCAACATTGTCATCCTTTCTTGAGAGTGCATCTGCCACAATATTTTTGTTCACTTTTTTATAGACGATTTCAAAATCATAACCCAATATCGTGGTTACCCGTTTTTGTTGTTCTTCTGAAGATAGTCTCTGTTCCAAGAAGTATTTAAGACTATCATGATCTGTTTTGACCTCGAAGTGCCTACCTATTTGGTAAGGACACCATTTCTTCAATGCATGTAGTATTTCCATCATTTCCTTCTCATAAATGGGTTTTTGTAAGTCCTTTCCCTTGAGTGGTCGAATTTCAAAAGCCAGAGGCCTTCCTTCTTGCATTAGGACAACACCAATTCCATTTCCCGAGGCATCACATTCCACAATAAATATTTTTGTGAAGTCTGGAGTGGTCAAGACAGGAGCTTTGCACATCACCTCTTTAAGTTGTTCAAAATCTTTAGTTTCCTCTGGAGTCCATGAAAATGCATCCTTCTTAGTTAGTGTCATTAAAGGTGCTGCTATTCTTCCATAG
>SNQJ01S0072922.1:0-13164 GCA_010110895.2 Picea sitchensis | reverse complement strand
TAAAGTCATATTTCCTAGACATGTTTTATTTGTAAAGTGACTTTTTAAATAAAGTGATTTTATAAAGTGAATGTACTTTATAACTTAAAGTGATTTTAAGTTGTGGGACCCAAAAATTATTTAATGAGAATTTATTACTTATTTTGTAATTAATGAGGAACATTAAATATGAGCCCTCAGATTAGACTTATGATAGCCATTAGATTGAGTTGGTTATGTAAGTTAGGGTTTCTTGGGAAAAGAGAAGAGTACATATATATGCTTAGGGATGTGAGAAGAACACACAGGAGAAGACGAGAGGAGTTGAGTTGAGAGATTGCTTGAGAGAGGAAAGTGAGTATCAAGAAGGGCATGATTCCCAAGAAAGCTAGGGAAAAAATCCCAAGGAGGCATTTTCTATTTTGATTTGATGCAGTGCTATTTGCTGGGATAGGTCGTACTGTACAGATCCGTATAGGCTGTACAACAACATTTTTGAGTCATGAAAACCGAGGCAATATTGGGCACAGTTTTCAAGGCAACCCTTGAAGAATTTTTTGAAGGAGGATGGTCATACAGAAGGAAAGGTACAACTACCTATGGTGGCACAAATTTTGAGGTGCCAACTTTCAACAAATCCATATAGCTGTACTGACTATGGCACGATTTTCAAAACATATTTGTGGGGGACAGATTTTGTGCTGTAAGAGGTATTTCTCTTGGCTGAAAAGTGTTATTGATGTTGTTCTAAACTTTCCTGAAGAAAAATAATAATATCTCTCTCTCTCTCATTGGGTTTCCCCGCATTGGGGTTTTCCTTGGCATTTGCCTAAATTTCTGTGAGTTATGGGTTGCTATCCACTATGTATTTTCGTTGCATATTTTGCTTATGGAAATTTCTGAATGTGGGTATGCATTTCTGAAATTTATGAAGATAGTTATCTCTAGGTTGCTAAGTGTTTGAAAAAATGTGTGAATGAAATATTTCTGATTTTGTCATTAAAAATCTAGAGGAAAGAATGGGAAATCTTCCTAGAAGAAGAGGGAGGTTCTGCAAGCATCTGGAATGGCAGGTATTTTGTGGGTCCCCTATGATGTCTGACTAGCAAAGTGAATGTGTGCAAATGGTGATAAGAGTAAAAATGAACAAAAGTCTTTGTACAATTTTGGACCTTCACAATATATCTCACAATCACATGTAATCACAAGAGAATCATACATAAATCAATTGACAAGAAGCATACATGTGGGTAGGTGGATTTTGTTCGTGTGGGAGAACAAAGAAAACAAATGCTCGTGTCCTAAAAATACGTAACGTCCTTCCTCTCAAATAACAGTGGGGTTTGAAGCCAATGAAAGAGGAACTAGTGAAGGATGAAACAATCAGTTATAATGAGGGATAGAGGGTTCATATTTTGAAAGAGCTGGCGATATTTCCCAATAGCCACACAAAATCGGATCAAGGTGCAATTGCATCCCACAATTTCCACCTAGGTAGATGTCCTAAAATTTGGCCACTAGGTACCTCGGTCAAAGTGCGACATTTATATTTTTGGCCTCAGAAATGGGTCACGGGCTAGATCCCTTCCAAGAGGTGGGTGCCTCAAGGGGGGATGCATAGAACAACCAGACCTCAGCCTTTGACCCTTCATGGGTATCTCCCTGCCTTATGGTGTAGGAACACTTGACTTGGAGGATTTTAAAGTTCCCTATTTGTCAACTTCTAATTTTTGAAGATGTGAGAACCAGATAATGGAGAGTTAATTGGATGCCTATCCCCGAGATCCTACCTAGACTAAAAAAATTCTTTTGGCACCTCCCATGGAGGAAAACTTAGTGATTTTTTAGAAATTTTTTAGATGTGGTTGTTTGAGAGATTGGGGGTGTGAACCAATGTTGGCACAAGGGCAGACCCAGGGTTCAATGCTAAAACAATGCACCAAAAAAATCCTAACTACCATCCCTTTCAGAAACACTTGCGAAGCAGATGAAGTCTCACCCGAGGTAGAGGCAGGGCAGGTTGCATGACTCAAGTGTCTACAACCTAGTTGGGACACCAATCTATGATTACAATACTTAACAGATCACTTATCAACTAATATTAATTAGTAATTAACCTTATTCACATTGCAAGTAAAACCCTAATTACAGAGCATCGCAGTATTCGACAAGATCTAGCACATCAAAACACTTAACACATAGAATTAGATCAGATCTAGCATTCATTCTCATCACTAAGCACTAAGATACTATATCATATGCATCTAACATACACAAAGATGAAAACACTAAGCATAAATCACATCAATCACACAAGTCAACCATAACACATGATATACATCGTTCACCCCCAGCGTGGGGCTACGTCCACCAACTCTTCTTCTTCTTTATTATCTTCTTTCAATCTTCTTACAAGCATAGAGACTCAAAACCCACTTCGCATAGGACATGAGATATGTGCGCACCTCTCCATACCCTCCTTCCCTGAGCTTGGCACAACACAGAGCCTCTTTATAGTCACTTGCACTTAGCTCTACAATTTATCAACACACAGTATGTACAAAGCATTTACAACTATTCACACTTAGCACACTTGCTTACAACTGACTCTTTCTTACATCACCTAGATTTCTATTTATACTTTACAAAATGGGTCTAAGCATGGGTAAGACCCATGGGACAACATCCCATACCCGTTACATAATCCCTAAACCCAAAATTATGACAAAGGTGGCGAGATCCCATGATCTCTGCTTCGTCTGGTGCTCTGTCTTCGACCAACCCATCAAAGTCCCAAAATTGGTCAAACATGACCAAGGTTCTCCAAAACTTGGTCGAGGGCCAATAGGCCCCCAACACTCACCTGTGACTCATCCCGAGTCACTCTGATCTGGGAAAATATACCTCAAAGGTCTCAAGCTTGGCTCGAGCTGCTTCGACCTGCTACTTCACCAGAGCTTTCTACTCGACGAACTCTTGAATAAATTTCTCGGTCATAGGTCCTTCCAATCACTGTTCAACTGAGGTGACCACTTACTCGAGCTGTGCACCTTGTCCCTCAATCTCCTAAAAAAGTGTGCAAGCTTCATCCTGCACTGGCTAGAGCCTTTGAGTCACTTCCATGACTTTACTATGGATGGCATGGACCTGTTGCTGAATTGTGCACTGCTCCTGGGATGTTTTCATCCTCTCGATCATTGACAGTGGATTCAACTATGCTTGCACTGTTGCTTCTTGTTTCTTTGCCTTCTGGAGCTATGGATCCAATGTGTTTATCTCATGGTCCTATACAAGGCTCTCATAAGTCTGCGCACTTCAAATGTTGAGTTGCTTGCATTCTAAGGCTAATTCCTTGATTCTCTCGATTGCACTCCAGGTAGTTTCTTCTATTTGATCTCGTAGTTCCTGCAGAGTGTTTGGCACTGCTTGCAATTCCATTTCGACCACTCTTTCTTGGAGCTTCTAAATGGATTCAACGATCTTCCCCACCTGGATCTTAGCCATTTCTTCTTCCATCTGTGCTAGGCTCGTCATAAAATGAAGTTCTCTAGTGACTACTTCTTTAAATCCCATCTGTTCCGTGAGAAAATGTTCTTTCTCCTTCTAGTTTTTCACTCTATCCTCTGCAAACTTCGCTTGGAGGTTGTCTTTTTCTTTTTGCGCAACCCGACGTTTCTCTATGGATTCCTCTTTTTCTTTCTTTAATGCCTCAGTGGCCTGTTCATTTTCCTCCTAGACACGATGAAGGCGAGCTTCTGTGGCATCTTATATTATGCGTAGTTGGGTAGGATCATCTCCTACTTCTATGTCCCCTGCTGACACCAACGCAATAGACACTGTGCGACTCAAATAAAGATCCTGCTGTACCCCTTTAATCTCTGCTTTGATCCTGTCAAACATTGTCTCCTGTTTGGTTTCACTTCTCTGTAAGATATCCTCTGAGGTGTCTGACACATCGGAAATGATAAGGTCAATGTCATCCACTATGAGCACAATGTGAAATGGAGGTTTATTGGATTTTGAATTCTTCCATGATGAAGGTTTCGTTGGGGAAACCTTTATTTTCTTGGATGTCTCTGTCTCTTCGAGGGGATCTTTAGGCAGTGTTATTTCGCCCTGATTTTGCTTGTCTTCTTCTCCTTCATCCTCTTCTTTGTCTACTTCATCGCCTCCTCCCCCTTCAGGTGAATCTGATGCGCTGTGTATTTCCTGTACCTCTTCTTTCTTTTTCTTCTTGCTGCTGCTCGGTGCATCATATTCTTCCCGTGTGACTACAAGACTTATGATGAGGTTGGGGTCAATTAGTTCTATCTATTCGACTGGTACCAAGAATTCTGTAGGCCACTCCTTGGTGATTTCCTCCATATCCTCCTTAGTGAGTTTATAGTTTGACTAGAGCTCTTCCTTATGTTCGTCTCTGTGCGCAGTGATATATATGAAATGACTATCTGTGGAAACTTCGTGAATGGCCTGAACCAATGCAGTGTATTCAGTGTCATGCGAGGGAAGGATTAAATGTCCCTCTTTAGCTGCAGATAATAGGTGTGGAACACCACATTTGACTGCCATTGCTTCACCATGTCACTTGAGTACCATAGCGTAGTGAACTTCGCAGCTAGTGGTTCAGACAACTCAATTTTAGGGAAGGTCACTCCTTCCTACATCTCCCAAGTAATGAAGGCAATGAGAATCAACAACCAACTAAAATGAAACTCGTAGCCCTGATCCTGAGCTTCACGACAATCTTTCTCTAACTGGTTGACGAGGTAGCTCGCCAAGTTCATTTTCAGTCCTTCAACGCATTTTCCTGCGAGGTCGACGATAAACCCCGTGACCCGCGTTCGTTTGTTCTTCCTGACGAGCTTACCAATGATCAACTGGAAATATAGGTGAACTACACCATTCTTTATGGAGGCTACCTTATATCCCCGCTTCCCCTTCTCCACATCACCATAGGTGTCTTTTATTGTCTATGCCAGGGCGTGATCTGCAACCTTCCTTGGGTAAAAATTATGTGGATTGGGTCCTTGCATGCTTAATCCGATGATCTGGTGGATTAGCGCCAGATCTACTATAATTCACCTATCCAACCATAGGTAACTGCCACAGAATCACAACAACAAGATCTTAACGCACGTGTTAACCTCCTGATGTCTTCTGAAGTGTGGTAACTTCATCACATTGAGGATCATGGACCTTGTGATGTCCATGGTCCATGGCTGGGGGATTATCTTCGAATTCTTCCCCGTTGTCTTGGTCAAATACTTATGTGGTGCGAGAATTTCATAGTTTTTGTGATCTCCCAAATTATAGTCACTGATCTTCAACATCAGAATCCTCTCCAACTGTGGTTTGACTGTGCATATCCCCTTTAGAAGGTATGCAGTGATCAATGTGTAGTCGAAGTCCCTCGGGATGCTTTCACGACTCACCATGAAAACCAGTGGTGGGATGTAGTCGGGTAGAATTGATGGGATGAGCTTCGAATTCACCAAGTCATCACGATGCTTGATACGTTTCTCAACAGCGGGTCAGATAGACCGACGTTGCACTATCGACGAGGATGCTTCCAATCCTCGCGTTGATGAAGCTTGTACGATGACAAACATCACCTTCTAATCCATGAGGTCTATTAGGATCTCTTCGACATACTTTTCTACTATTCTAATGTCGTTCGACATGCTTGAGATCAAATATCTCAGGTCGGTGAACAAACACTGAAGGTAATAGAATGAGTGGCGAGGTCTCAATAAGCACAGCGTGGTAATAGTCAGCTCTCTGTGGGCTCGAATAATAACTATTTGCAAAAAGTGTCCACGTTAAGACGTTCGATGGGTTAAATAGATAAAATCATAATAGATCCCTCCAACAGGTAGGAACACCTCAATCAATGCAGTTCCATCTATTATGGCGTGGTCCCAATGGTCCAATGGCGAACGTTCCAGCAATAACTACATTTCTAGCTGTTATGGAGCGTCGTTCTAATAGTCGAGATGCCTCCAATGGTCATATTTTTTTGTCGTGGCAAAGTGCCAATCTGGACTGTTCTGCTATTCTGGCGAGGTTCGAGTTCTGTAAACCTTCCTTCTGCAAAGTCCTCTCTGGAACCTCCTATAATTTTTCTAGCTTTGCTCTCTTCTTATCGATCTTTCTGGCTTTCTTTCCTGTGATCTGCATCTCTGGATTCCTTTTTCCATTCTTGTTCTTATCTCCTCTTGACATAGTAACTTCGCATTGTTCAGGATCTTTCACAAGGTTCAAGGATAATACTTCTTCTCATTCTGGAGTAGGTGTTCTACTTTCCTGCATGGATAGGTTCTTCAATTATTATTGCCTTCTTTCAACTTCGATAGCCCGGTCTCTGGCCCTAAGTTGCTTCAAATTGTACTCATGCTCTTCTATTAAGCACGCTATTCTCCTAGCCATGAAATCCATTAATTCTTTCTTTTTCTGTTCTATAGCTTCCTCTTCTTCTTTCCTTCAGATCTAGTCTTTCTCAACCCAGGTCTTTCCTAGAAAAAGTGAAAAGGGGTCATTGTTCTCAACAAACTTAATGACCTCTAATTCTTCTTCTATCGATGTTCTGTGAGAAATCATAGGTACATGGGAAATTATTCCACATAGGATTATCATCTTTCCTTAAAAAAATCCTATTCCTCCCAATGAAGGGACCATAGCAGGCTTTCCTAAGTTTTCCCAAGTGATTTCTGTCATGATGTTCACCTGTGTTTCTGCATCCAATACACAGTCTATGTCGAAGTCTCTTATTCTTGTTTCTATGCACTCTTTCTCTTTTAAGATCTCTGATAAACTGGTGTCTCTGTGATCATTCAGTGTTTCGTTCATCTACAATAGTATAGCCTCTGATTCTTTTTGGTTTTTTAGCATATTCTTAGTCTCTTGGCCTTCCTCGGGGTTTTCTTATCTCATGTTCATCTTTTCAAATTTAGCAATCATTCTAGGGAAATTCAAAAATTCATGTCCAATATATTTACAACAAAGGAAAATAGGACCTCTACCAGGGAATTCCTTAGCAAGATGTCCCGGTATTATACAACTATAACAAAGAGTCAATCCTCTCTTTCTCTTGAACGATCCCCAACTTTTCCTGTACTGTGCACTGGGATCACAGTGATGAACCTACAAAAAATTCTTTCTAGGATCCTGCATCCACTTGTTAGTCCAACAATTCTTTCTATGCATAGGAATAACATATATTTCACTATTCTTATCAGATCTATTCATATCATATCTTCTTTCTTCTAGCTGTGCCCTAGTTTTTATACTAGGACCAAATATTTTAAACATACCTAGATCCATTCTTTCGAAATATAAATTTCCACTTATCTTACCTCTATCAGAGCACAAAGCTTTAAGATCTTACCTCTTTTCTTCAGATGATACTTCTCTTCTTAGCACAGAGCTTCACAAGTCAAGTAGAATACTGTGCACTAGGGCAATAGATCTACGCACAAAGATTTATTTTTTCTTCAGTTCCTAGCAATCACAGTTTCAGGTCCCGACAACTAAACCATTTGTTGGCACAAGGGCAGACCTAGGGTTCAATGCTACAACAATGCACCAACAAAACCCTAACTACTGGCTCTTTCGGAAACACCTGTGAAGCAGATGAAGTCTCACTCGAGGTAGAGGCAGGGGGGTTTTCTTGACTCAAGTGTCTACAACCTAGCTGGGACACAGATCTGTGATTACAATACTTAACAAAGCACTTTATCAGCTAATATTCATTAATAATTAACCCTTATTCACATCGCAGGTAAAACCCTAATTACAGAGAAATGTAGTATTCAACAAGATCTAGCACATCCAAGCACTTAGAACATAGAAATAGATCAGATCTAGAATTCATTCTCATCACTAAGCACTAAGCTACTATATCAGATGCATCTAACATACACAAATATGAAAAAACTAAGGATAAATGAAATCAATCACACAAGGCAACCATAACACAGGATATATGTGGTTCACCCCCAGCGTGGGGCTACGTCCACCAAATCTTCTTCTTCTTTATTATATTCTTTCAATCCTCTTACACGCATAGAGCCTCAAAACCCATTCCGCATAGGAAAAGAGATCTGCACGCACCTCGCCAGACCATCCTTCCCCGAGCTTGGCACAACACAGAGCCTCTTTACAGTCACTTTCACTTAGCTCTACAAGTTCTCAACACGTAGTATGCACAAAGCATTTACAACTATTCGCACTTAGCACACTTGCTTACAATTGACTCTTTCTTACATCGCCTAGCTTTCTATTTATACTTTACAAAATGAGCCTAAGAATGGGTAAGACCCATGGACCGACATCCCATACCCATTACATAAGCCCTAAACCCAAAAAGTCCACAAAAGGTGGCGAGATCCCGCGATCTCCACTTCGTCTGGTCTCCGTCTTCGACCAGCCTGTCGAAGTCCCAAAATTGGTCAAACATGACCAAGGTTCTCCAAAAATTGGTCGAGGGCCAACAACCAATCTCGTTTGAATTAAGTGGGAGTGGATATTTCCTTCAAGAAATAGTGCGATATTTCAAAATCCCTTTGGAGGAAACCTACTTCAACCTCCAAAATTCGAGATGAAATTATGTGAGTGAGTTGTGACTTTGTGTATGAGAAAGTGATAAAATGTGCCAAATTTTTAATAAGTTAGGTGTCACCTTGCAGCATGTGGACTTCGTGTGGTCCTTACAAGTCTTGATTACCTATCTTACTAGATGCCATTGGTACAACCTTGCGAAATTTTAAAGTCCCTAAAGAACTAGAATGTGGACATATGGGTCCTTACTAATCCTTTAAACTCCCTAATGTGATTTAATCTAAGAAAGATTCAAAAGACTATCCTAGATTGCAAGCATGTGGGCATGTATGGGCCCCCTAGAATAATCTTTAAACTCCCCTAGTGATGTAAACTAAGAAAGTAGCTTCAAAAAATATCATAATCTTTGCAACATATAGGCATGTATAGGCCCTTAAAAAATTGAGATGTTTGAAAAGAAACTAAGAGGATCCCTAGGGGGGCTTTGTCCTCTCCTAAATATTTTTTTTTAAGGGAGATGAAATATTCTCTCAATTGTTTTTCTGATTCTCAAGATCACTCTATAGTGTGAGAGAATAACATACTCAATGATTGAAGTTTGATTTCTGGTCCCAATGTAAGTGTTAATATATGTGATAGAAAATGATCTTAACTTAACTTTTACAATCAAAACAAGCCATCCATGTGGAAAAATGAAAGCAAAAGAGGAGAAATATGGTTCTTTTTAACCCCCTAAGTGCCTATGTTTTGACTAACCCTTCATGTGGAGAGGGGATCTAAGTGTGGTGCATTTACAAATTGCATAGAAACAATATTTAGAAGGCTAGGGGCCTTCAAAACATTACAAAAAACTCTTACAATGTTGGATTTCTGGACATATGCATGGTTCCCAGTTTATACAGAGGTGCATGTGGTGCCAATGCCCAGAGAAACAAGGACCTGTTGGTGCACTGTGCATAGAATGCGTTGGGAAACATAGTGTTGTTGGCACACAGTACTCGGAAGACACGCCTGTGGGATGAAAAACCCGCGCATGTTTTGATACGCATCTGGGAAGAAAATTTTAAATGAAATTCTTCTCTTCCAGCTCCGAATTTAGCTCTTTGTAGGTAGGACTGGGCCGATTATGATACCTGCAAGGTAAATGGATAAAAAATAAGTGCTCAAACAACGCAAATAGGGAATAAATTGAAACCTTATCCCCAATATGGTTGCCAATCTGTTGTATCCTTTTTGCCACTTGAATGAGCAAAAGAGGGACACTTGCAAGTCCATTTGGGTCTGCTGGATAGGACAAAAGTTAGTGTATGAATCAAATGACTCAATCACATGAAATAAACAAAAAACTAAGCTAACAACAACTAAAGAAACAAAACCACAATGCATAAGGAAATTAGAACCAAAATCAATCAAACAATTGACCAATATTCATGCCACCAATGGAGAGATTATATTAGTGGGAAAACACCAAAGAAAAAGGGGGAATTTTGGATCCCCTCTTCCTCCAAGGGAGGGCCCTTGAGTCCCCTATTGGAGAGCTCTTCTTACAGATTGAAAACTAGAAAGGAAATGGTGAAGAAATCCAAGCTTATTCCCTCAAGAGGTGAGGTGAATATCTTAATGAGATGATGCTAGTATGCTCCAAGAAGGAAAGAGGTTCCTTGTAGGAGAATAGAGGCAACATAACAATACAATGAGATTCTTGAATTCATAGTGCACACATGGCCTCTTTTTATAGAAAATCTTTGAGGCATTATCAAACCGGTCTTTAGTGTGAACAAGGGGCTCTTTAGGGCACCCTTAGGTCTTTGACCAACCCCCCACTCGGATTCAACTCAGATTTGAGGGTCAAATCGACTTGGGAGATGAACTAGAAGTGGGTGAGGGGCCGACAAGAACCATAAATGCGCCGTTCTCAGGTGTGAGCGGTTTTTTTCATACACAGTCGTGCATCGGGAACATGTGCGCTTTTCTTGAATTTTTTACTTGAGCACGTGCACACACTTCCTTTAGATTCTGAGCGCCTGCCAATTTTATAACCAGTTGTATAGTTTTTATTCCCTTTGGAAATGTATTTTTGGGGCTATGAATGAACTAATAGGTGTTTGGAGATGCTGGATTCCTGTGACTATTTGCGGACAAAATTTTAGTGATAACACTATGTACCATAGTAGTGTATTATAGTTAAAAAAAAGAAAGAAAAATTAGAAAAATAAAAATAAAATAAAAAGTGGAAAAAGTAATAAAGTAAGTGAAGGAAAGAAACAAAAAGTTGAAGTGTTAGTCAAGGGTCAAGAAGTTAAGATAGTTCAGAGAAAGAAATAAATAGGAGAATTTCACAGATGAGAATGAAGAGGAAACAAGATATATATACAACAAGAGTAAGTGCACAAAAGAAATGAGTTATGGATTGATAAAGGATCATGCAGAGGGAGTGAAGTGCACATGGAAGAAAATATTGTGCAGTGAACGAACAAATAAGCCAAAAAAATGTGCAGAAGAAGAAGCATACAAACAATTAAAGGTATTAAAGAGCAGAAATGACAGGAAAAAATGCAGAGATGACAAGACATCATGGAGATGCGTAGTCATAAATGGAAAGAGCCGGCGAAGATCGTGACAGACTAGCAAATTGAGGAAAAAATCCGGTGAAGGATTTAGAATTAATGCAAAGTTAAAGAAAGTAATTGATTGCACAACACTATTGGATTAGACAGTTAATTCAAGAGTGAAGGTAAATGGACAACTATCGAGGGGGAACAAAATCCACTAAGGGGTTGACGTGCCAACATTATTGTTATTTGGAGTTTGCATCGAGTAAAGAGAGTCGGGAGTAGTGTTGCAGAGCCTTGAGAAACACCACAGAGCCGAAGGAGTTGTCACAGGTAAAAATATCGTAGATATGGCACGACTAAAGGAAGAAACATCAGAACAAAAGAAAATGCGAACTAGAGCAACAACAACACTACCGAGAGTTGAGGAGACTCCGAGAGCATCCTCTTCGGAGCCAACGTTTCCAAGGGACTACATTCCACCGAGGAAAGACAATGTCAAACCAATTAAGTTAAAGAAGGAGGCTAGGTATGAATTGGTGAAGCCAGAAATACGAGTTGGGGTAATCATTGACAAGGATATCCTAGACAAGGTGCCACAACTGAAATACATGAACAACAACACCATCGATACAATGAAGTTCCCTGAACTTGCACCAAACAACTAATTGGATATGAAAATCAATGCAAAGATGTACTTTCCCATAGTTGAGCTGAAGTTATGGGCCAGAGGGTTGGAGCGAGCTGACCTATTTGACATCCCACACTTTGGCAGGAGCCAAGAGATTAATGCATGAGTAAATATGTTATTAACATGTGTGGACGATGACTACTTGTGGTTAGATAGGCCGATTTCTATAGAAACATATCTAATTGAGTGAATCATGGGACTACCTTCATAAAGGAAGGATCCTACATTGTTGTTTTCAAACAAAAAGAATGACAAGGCTCTGTCAGAGACAATGAATGAGAAATTCCACACAGTTAGAGGTGTGTGCGATTTGGATGTGCCAAGTATATGTGACCCAATGGTAGGATTTGCGACTCAAGCGTTGGCGTGCAAATTGCTGAGGAAGTGTAGGAAAGACCAAGTTAATGCAGGCGTGATAGCTGTGACCGAGAAATGTGTAGAAGAGATAGCGATGATATGGAAGCCATTTTTACTCAACCAATTCTTGATAGACTACACAGAAGCACATGACAAAGGAATGAAATTCCACTATTCTTGGTTGTTACTTCTGTTCGCGTTAGCAACGTGGAAACAAATAGGGGATGCACATTTTCTGGGTATGAGTTGCAAGTTGTGGTTGGCCGCCAAGTATCGAAACTTGTGGTACACGACGCACAAGGGATGAAAGATAAACAACAACATTGAATTTTATCTGTATAAGGAAATGATTAGGTAGTGTATCCAGGATACACCACAGATTTCGCCACAACTTGTAGAAACTTACAAACCGATTTCTTAATTCATGGAAAACCATCTTCATATGTGCTAGCATGCAATTTGTAGGTTGGTAAAAGATCAACCCAACCACAAATCAAGTGCTACAACTTGGGAATACTACACCCAATGTCACCTTGATGTAGGTCCCACACTTCAAGGGTGACTAGATCAGTTTAGGGAGGCGATCTTGATGACCCTAGGGTGATTGAGATGGAGATATAAATAAATGGAGGTGAAGCCCGTAGAGGTCAAGTCTAAGTGGAGTGAAAGGTGGGAGGATATGCCTTGTAAGTCAAGTGATTTCTTCCCCAAAGGTATGTTACTGTTTCGGATGATTGTACCTGCCTGAGACACAAGAAAATCCAACTTGCAATGATATATGTTTTTTTTTTTTTTTAACAGAAACGGTTATGTTGCATTAGGCGGCATTCTGGCATGCCAGAATCAGAAAGTTACAAATTTGAAGAAGGTTGGTGACCTCTAACACTGCTGCCAACCTTCTTATGAATGTCTTGGGAAACCAATTCCATCTGCTTCTTGAGCTAGTTCGAAAATATGACAAGGACTGCATACATGTATAAATTCTCACAAACTGTGAGCACAATAGAAGACAGAAGCAATACATCAACC
>SNQJ01S0072921.1:59716-70704 GCA_010110895.2 Picea sitchensis | reverse complement strand
GTTAACTGACCCAAAGCTTTTCATCCCGGCGGAAACTTTCCTGATTTTTTGCTTTGTTAGGTAAACGCGGGTTGTAGTGGGCTAGTCCGCGGTCCAACGCGTGCAGTAGAAGGCCAGCAGGCGTTCCAACGCGCCCAGTGAGAGGTTATGGCGCGAGTTTCTTGATTTAAGTGGTTTTTCAAGGTTTTACTCAACATGGCTTTGGCAAGGAAGAGACATGAGTTGGCCTGATGCCAGGTAAGCCTGTGTGGTGCATTTTAGGGTTATAAAATACAGACATCGAGGAGAATGATATATATAAATTTATCAAGGTAAAGTGTATACATAACTTTTTGTATCCACAGAGAACTGTCTCACATTTCTTAACCCTTTTACTATGTAAATGTGTGGAACACAATGGGAAAGTTACAGGTCGGATGTTAAAAACACATTTTCATGCAAAAAAGAAAAATTCCCTATACAGATGGTGGAAAATGTTACAGTATATACCGTGCCCACTTTAAAACGAATTTAAACCTTGGAAAACATTGAGATGTATACTCTCAAAATTTAAGAGATCGAAAAGTCCAAAAACTTCATTTGAGATACATAACTTCATATATATCTTTATATTTGTTATCTTTAAAACTCAAAGAACGAAATCGTAAAGCATACACCGCATAGGGAAACAACGGTTCACAACAAAATATACCTAATTCCTAACTAGGATAGAAAATCCAATAAAGTCGACGAAGTATACAGTCAAACTACGAAAATAGACAAGGAGTTGTGCCAAAGCAACGAGATCTATGAAAGCTCAAATAAAGAACTCACATCTATATCGGGGTGTGTAAACACTAAGAACACAGAACGAGCAAGAAAGACATATAGTAAATCCATCATTACACTTATGATCGAACTAGTGAAGTGGGATTTCTCACTCCCTTGAAATTTTATAGTCTACAACTCCCTATGGGATCTTAACACGAAGGAAAACACTGTCATAGAGTATAAGGGTTTTAGAAAAAAAATTGATACAAAGGTTAAGGGTGGAGCCATGATGAAACCCTAAGCACTACTGGGTATAATTCCAAATTTTAAAATGCTATATCAAACCACAGAAGACAGGCCAGTGGCACTAATAGGAAATTTTGAAGGGACCGGTGCACATAGTAACCTTTTCATAACATAGAGAGTTCAAATAAAAATGACCGAAAGGTTTTTACCTTGCATAAGGTGGTGTCTGACTGGTGATATACTCCTAATGTTTCTTCCATGAGAGTGAGCTCAACTTCAAAAATTATGGCCATACCACAAAGATGAACAGTAACAGGATTAACTTTGTAATGTTTTTTACAAATACATAGAGCCAAGGGAGAAGAATGAACAATAACCATTAATCCTCTACCGAACAGATTAGTGGTGGTAGTTACAAAACTGTAACTAGGCCATGTGGTTAGTGTAAGGTGGCAAAGACACAATGGGTATGGAGGTCGAGCGATGGCCCCAAAGGAGTACGCTACAGGATAACATAAATGTCATAGGTAGGGCATTTAAGTCAAGACAATGTTACCTCTGCAGATTCCTTATCAACATGTATGGTGAAGCACGATGACAATCCAATTAGGGTTAAAATTTAGTTTTCCTTCTCGTCTGGTCATGGTTTGACTCTTACTTATCGTTTCACTATCACTTATCCCAAATTTAGTTATCATCGGGTCGTTAAACGACAAGAAAACGAATAGTTGCACCAACTGTGAATCATAACCACCCTGAGTATTAGCGCCTATGTGCATTGGTGTCATATTACATATAGCTATGCGAAATAGAGACAATTTCACCTACGACCATGATGTGAATGATATTTGTATCCTAAGGATTGTTAAAAATTTATATATCTATTCCATTGTATGCCCTATGGTATGCGCGATTAGAATGAAAGTTATAAGATGTATAATTGTTTTGCACAAAAAGAATGGAAGTCCAAAGTGAATATAGGTATTGGTTATTAGGATAATATTTATCCCTTTTATTGAGGATAGGATCAAGTTGTATTGGTTATTAGGATAATATTTCTCCCTTTTATTGAGGATAGGACTGCTAGTCATATATATATATATATATATATATATATATATTTATTTTTATTTATTTATTTTAACCTAAGTCACCTGACACAAAGAAATGGTATAGGCACTGAATGTCCAAAGGCTTTGAAGGACAAACAGATCAAACTCTAAGGACCTTTTTTAAATTGGTAAATTTATAAATTACACTGCAGAAGGCCACCACAAACAAAACAGGTCTTAGGAGAGGAAGAATCCTGAACCATCATGGAAATTGTGCATAGTATGTTGGCAGCCAAATTTTTTTCAAATTAGTATTGGGTTGAGGCGGTAGCAAATTCAATGTTTATCATGAACATATGTCTCATTGTAAAGAGTGTGAGAAACAAAGTTCCTGAAGAATTTTGGATAGGTATGAAAAATAATGTGGTGCACTTAAAGGTTTTTGGTTGTTTCTCATATGCACGTGTTACAAATGAGCTGAGAAAGAAGCTATATATGAAAAGGACATATATATTTTTTGGGTATTTTATGAACAAAAGCATATAAGTTGTATGATCCCATTTCAATAAAATTCATAATCTACCACCACCATGTTCAATTTTTGGAGAATCAAGCATGGGATGGAAGCATAGAAAGGACAGTTAAATTTCTTGACATTATCATGTATGATAATATGGAGGATGAAGTGGTTTAAACACAAAGTACAAATCAATGCACAGTTCCATCTACACCCGAAAATGTGACACAAATTCCAACACAAACTACTCAAATAAGTTTCGTAGGTGCACATGCCACACCTAGAGCACAACAAATTCTAGCAAGCAATCCAAGTAGTTATAAATCTCCAGATACAACATTAGAAAATCAATTACCAAGAAATGAAAGAAGTCTTTGTGACATCTATACCATTGACACAACAAATTCTTTTTTAGTTTTTTCTCTGTTTTCACAAATAGATGATCCATTAACTTTTGAAGAAGTTGTCAAAGATTATTTATGGGAACAAGTCATGGATGAAGAAATTAAATGCATAGAAAATAATGAGACATGGAAATTGGTAGATTTCCATGAAGAAAATGATATGATAAGTGTCAAGTGGATTTATAAATCCAAGCAAGATGTAGAAGCACAAGGCAAGGTTAGTTGCAAGGGTTTTTACAAAACAACCTGGAATTGATTTCAATGAAACATTTGCACCAGTTGTGAGCATGGACATAGTCATAATTGTGTTATCCATTGTAGCAAAGAACAAATGGTATATTTATCAAATGGATGTAAATTCAACATTTTTCAATCGAAATTTATAAGAATAAGTTTATGTGAAACATCCATAAGGCTATGAGTTTCCACGACAAGAAAAAAAGGTATATAGATTGAAGAAGACATTGTATGGTTTAAAGAAAGCTCCCAGATCTTGGTACAGTACCATAGATTCCTACCTCACTCATAATGGATTTCAGAGAAGTGAATGTGAGCCAACATTGTACATCAAAAAAAATCAATAAGGTAACATGTTAATTGTTTGTTTATATCTAGATGACTTGATTTTTACATGTGATTTTCACATAGAAGAATTTTACTTAGTCATGAAGGATGAGTTTGAAATAAATGATTTAGGGATTATGAAATATTTTTGGGGAATTGAATTTCACCAATCTAAAGTTGGTATATTTATCTCACAATCTAAATATGAACTTGGAATTTTGAAAAGATTCAACATGATAAATTCCAAAGCAGCCCCAACACTTGTCATAACAAGATTAAAGATAAGAAAGGAAGATGAACGGTCCAAGGTAGATCCTACTCTGTTTAAAAGGATGGTAGGCAGTCTTATGTATATAAAAACAATAAGAAATGATATTATGTATGGAGCGAGCCTAAATTCAAGGTTCATGGAAACTCCAAAATAATCACATTGGAAGGAAGGAAAAATAAAACCGAGATATGTGAATGGAGCAAAATATTTTGGCATTATGTATTTTACTTCAGAAGATTTCATACTTATTGGATACACTGATTGTGCATGCATCATAGATGACAGGAAAAGTAATTCTAGGTACAAATTTCATTTTGGAGCAAGTATAGTATCATGTGAATCAAGGAATTATCGCATTGTGACTCTCTCTTCAACATAAGTTGAGTATGTCATAGCTACAAGAGCAACTTGTCAAGCAGTTTGGATGAGAAGAATGTTAAACGATTTGTTGCAGGAACAAAAGGAACTAACTACAATATTTTTTGACAACAATTAATCCATAATGTTATCAAATATTCATGTGTTTCACAAGAAAACCAAGCACATTGATACAAGGTATCATTTTATCAGAGAATTAGTGAATAACAAAGAAATTTGTTTAGAATTTTGCAAGTCAAAAGAATAAGTCATAGATATATTTACAAAATATTTGGGAAGGGTTTCATTTCAGATACTGAGCAATTTTCTAGGGTTTGGTGGAGTAACAGATGTTTGACAGTTCATGGCAATTCAATTTTTGATGTAAATTTTGTGTTTTGTAAACTCACCTACTTATAATTAAGGGGTAGTGTTGGAGATATTATTTACAAGTTGTGAGCTTCACGCTTATGCAAACTCTTTATGTCACCAAAACATAGATGTTAGTATGTGAGGAATGGAAATGAGAAGTTATAGTACGATCTTATTTAATGAGTCGATCTTTATCTTTCTCGAGCTCTGTTATGCAGATGAGATTCAATCGAAATTTATTGTCGGCTTAATTTTTTTCAGTCAATTTTACTTCTATAGGAAGTCCTAGTCTTCATATATATAAGTCTGAGTTTGTAAGTAGTCGATAGATAAGATACACAGACATAGAGAATACAAGTTGATAATTTAGAAGAAGCAACAACTGTGAAGAGTCAAAGAAGTATGAGAGCACAATCTCTGTGTGTAATTTGTTCAGAAGTTCTTGGAGTAGAATCTCGTCATAGTTATTGTATTTTTTATTAGCGTGCAACATTGAAGTTCATAATATATTACTTGTATATGTGTTGAAGTATTTTTTAGTTTTGTTGCATTCAATCATCCGAAAAATATCTTCTCTTTGTTTATGCTCAAGTTTAAGTTCATAGTTTATGCTCTCGGAGTATCACAATATAAAGAAATTGTTTGTTAAGTGTTATCATCACAATACACAGTCTTTTGTGTAGTATGGAAACTACACAGTAAGTCCTCAGAGTTCAAAGATGAATAATTTAACTGTGCGTATCTATAATCATGTTGTGCAGATTTTATCTACGCGTTGTATAACTAAGATCTAGTATGAGAGCATGTTTATCAAAGCATGAAATTTGTTGAAAGGAGAAATCATGGCTTCTACTTCAAATCTACAACCTCCCACTTTTACAGGAAAACATTATGATTTATGGTCCTTGACCATAAAGGAATTATTTCGGGGTCAATATATTTGGGAGATACTCAAGAATGACTATGTGGAACCAACAAATCAGGCAACATACAATTCACTCACACAAGCTGAGAAGTATGCCTTGAAAGATCAAAGGAAGAAGGATAAGAAGGAAATGTTTTACATACATCAAGTCATGCATGAAAGAATACTCCCAAGATTTGCATCAACAAAGCAAGCCAAAGAAGCATGGGACATATTAAAAACTTCTTATCAAGGTATGGACAAAGTCAATACTTAAAAACTACAAATACTTACAAGATATTTTGAAACTTTGTCAATGAAAGATACAGATTCAGTAGATTCCCTTTACACGCATATTACTGGCATGATAAATTAGATTAGGTCTCGTGGATAAACCATAGAGGATAGAAAAGTTGTTAAGAAGGTACTGATGAGTCTTCCTCCTAAATTTGATACGCTTGTTGGGACTTTAGAAGAGAACAAATAAATGAGTCAGTTCATTCTAGATGAATTTCAAGCTTCCCTCATTAATCATGAACACATATTCAATAGGTCAAACATGTCACTATAAATTAAATTTTCCGCGCAATCATCTATAAGTCGTGGAAGAGGAATGGGGAGAGATAACTCTAGAGGAAGAGCAATAAGTTCTGCTAGAGGTGGATGCAGTAACAATCATGGAAATATTGGTGGAAGAAGTCAAAATCCAAATAACAGGCAGTCAAGTAATCATAAATATGATAAGCCAAAGATTCAGTTCCATTATTGTAAAATGTGTGGACATTATGCATATGAGTGCAGGAAGAGACAATATAATTAGAACAAGCAAAGTCAATACAACTCATACAACACAAACAATCCCTCCATCCCTATGTTTATGGCATGCACTCAAGGAATTCCTATAGCTTCCCAAGTTGAATGCAATATTTCTCAAGAAATTCCATGTGGCACATGGTATCTAGATGCAGGCTGCAGTAATCACATGACAGTAAACTTGGAACTTTTTCTTGTTTGGATAAATCAGTCCAAACTAAAGTTAGACTTAGAACAAATATCCAAGTGAGTGTCTTAGGAAAAGGCAGCATTAACATTTTAACTAAACAAGGAGAAAAAAAATTCATGCCTGATGTATATTATGTTTTTGGTCTAAAGAATAATTTGATGAGCACAAGACAGTTGTTACATAAAGGATATATAATATACATGGAAGATAATCATCGTATGAATATGGACAGATATCCAACCAATCATCTTATTGCAAGAATTCATATGACAAACAACATAATGTTTCCATTAATATTGAATCCAGCCAAGAAGAAAAATAAAACACAAGCTGTATATGGCATAAAAGATGCGCAGTTAGACACTGCATTCAAAGAAGAAAGTGAAGAAGTTAGTGTGAGTAGTTTCAAGAAATAAGAAGACAATGGTGCAGAGATGCATGAAGCATTCCAATATGAAGTGCAGGATGTTTCCTGTTTGTGGCATTTCAGATTTGGACATTTGAATTTTGGAGGTCTGAAGCTGCTACATACAAAGGATATGGTAAAGTGTTTTCCATTAATTGAAAAAACAGAAAGAATATGTGAAGGTTGTATCTTTGGAAAGAAGCATAGAGAATGTTTTACAGTGGGAAAGTCATCTAGAGAAAACGATCCAATGGAAATAGTACATAGAGACATCTATGGACCAATGAAAACACCATCTATATGAGGTAGTACATATTTTTTTACATTCATTCATGATTTCTCTAGAAAAACATGGATTTATTTCCTAAAACACAAATCTGACGCATTGGATTGTTTTCAATAGTTTAAATCACTTGTGGAGAAGTAAAGAGGTTATTATATCAAGGTTATAAGAACTAACAGAGGAGGTGAATATATTTCAAGAGATATTGAGAACTTTTGTAAAGTTCAGGGTATCTACAAGAAATTCACTGCACATTATACATCACATCACAATGGTGTAGCAGAGATGAAGAATCAAACCATCATGGAAATGGATCGCGGTATGTTGGCATCCAAACATTTTTCAAATGAGTATTGGGTTGAGAAGGTAGAAACTATAGTCTATATCATGAATATATATCCAAAAAAGAGTGTGAGAAAAAAAGTTCCTCAAGAAGATTGGATATGTATGAAGCATAATGTGGTGCACTTAAAGGTTTTTGGTTGTTTCACATACGCACATGTTCAAGATGAGATGAGAAAGAAGCAAGATAACAAAGGACATAAATGTATATTTATTGGGTATTATGAAGATACAAAAGCATACAAGTTGTACGATCCCATTAAAATAAAATTCATAATCAGTTGTGATGTTCAATTTATGGTGAATGAAGCAAGGGATGGAAGCATAGAAAGAACAGTTAAAGTTCTTGACACTATCATGCCATGATGATATGGAGGATGAATTGTTTCAAACACAAAGTACAAATCAATGCACAGTTCCATCTACACCTGGAATTGTGACACAAATCCCAACACAAACTACTCTAATAAGATCTTCACGTGCGCAGTCCACATCTAGCCACATCTAGAGCACATCAAACTCCAACACGCATTCCAAGTAGTTATACATCTCTAGATCCAACATTAGCAAGTCTATTACCAAGAAAGATAAGAAGTCTGTGCGACACTATAACGTTGACACATCAAATTCATTTTCATTTTTTTCTTTGTTTTCACATATAGATGATCCATTAACTTTTCCAGAAGCTGTGAAAGATGATGTATGGGCACAAGCCATGGATGAAGAAATTAAATGTATACAGAACAATCATACATGGAAATTGGTATATGTACCCAAAGAAAACGATGTGATAAGTGTCAAGTGGATTTATAAAACCAAGCAAGATGCAGAAGAAAAAGGAAAGGTTTGTTGCAAGGAGTTTTACCCAGCAACCTGGAATTGATTTCAATGAAACATTTGCACCATTTGCACGCATGGACAATGTCTGAATTGTGTTAGTCATTGTTGCGCAGAATAGATGGTATGTTTATCAAATGGATGTAAAGTAATCATTTTTTAATCGACATTTAGAAGAAGGGTTTGTGGAACAACCGTAAGGCTATGAGGTTCCAGGACAAGAAAACAAAGTATACACATTGAAGAAGGCATTGTATGGTTTAAAGAAAGATCTGAGAGGTTGTTATAGTCACATAGACTCCTACCTCACTAATGGATTTCAGAGAAGTGAATGTGAGCCAACACTATACATCAAAGCAAATCAACAAGCCAACATGTTAATTGTTTTCTTATATGCAGATGACTTGAAACATGTTAATTTTTTTCTTATATGCAGATGACTTGATTTTTACATATGATTTTCCATAGAAGAATTTAAGTGAGTCATGAAGGATGAGTTTGAAATGACTGATTTAGGGCTTATGAAATTATTTTCGGACATTGAAGTTCATCGGCCTAAAGCTAGTATATTTATCTCACAATCTAAGTATGCACATGAAATTTTAAAAGGATTCAACTTGATAAATTCCAAAGCGGTCTCAACATGTCAGAACAGGATTAAAGCTAAGTAAGGAAGATGAAGGGTCCAAGGCGGATCCTACTCTATTTAAAAGGATGGTAGGTAGTTTTATGTATCTAATTTCAAGGTTCATGGATATTATGTATGGAGTGAGTCTAATTTCAAGGTTCATGGAAACTCCAAAAGAATCACATTGAAAGGTAGGAAAAGGAATCTTGAAGAATCACATTGAAAGGTAGGAAAAGGAATCTTGAGATATGTGAACGGAACCAAATATTTTGGCATTATATATTCTACTTCAGAAGATTTCAAACTTATTGGATACACTGACAGTGGTTATGGAAGCAACATAGGTGATAGGAAAAGTACTTTTGGGTACGTATTTCATTTTGGAACATGTATAGTATCATGGGCATCAAGAAAACAACGCATTGTGACTCTCTCTTCAGGGAAAGCTGAGTACGTCGTGGCTACAAGCGTAGCTTGTCAAGCAGTTTGGATGAGAATAAGGTTAAAAGATTTTATTAGAGAATTTGAGAATAACAAAGAAATATGTTTAGAATTTTGTAGGTCAAAAGAACAAGTCGCAGATATATTTACAAAATCTTTGGAAGTGGATGCATTTAACAAACTGAGCAGTTGTCTAGATTCATGTTAATTCAAATTTTCATGTAAATTTTGTATTTTTTAAACTAGCCTACTTTACTTATAAATAAGGGAGAGTGTTGGAGATATTAATTACAAGCTGTGAGATTCATTCTTAAACAGACTCTATGTGTCACGATAACATAGACATTAGTATGTCGACACTGCAAGGAGAAGTGTTAGCTTGAGCTTATTTAATGAACCGATATTTATCTCTCTCGACCTCTGTTATGCACATGAGAGTCTCTCATCTTAATTTTTTTCAATTGGTCTTACTTGGATAGGAAGTCTCATTCTCCATCTATATAAGTCTCAGTATATAGTAGACAAAGAGAATAAAAGTAGATAGTTTGTTATGCTCAAGCTTAATTTGATAGTTTACGTGCTCATAGTAGGACAGTATAAAGAAATTGTTTGTTAAGCGATATCATCACAGCGCGCAGTCTTTTGTGCTGCTGCTGTAGATCCCAGAGTTTCATATATATATATATAAAGATTAAAGGTTATTAAATAATGACAAATTTTAACGTTAGAATGACAAAGCTGTGAGTACAATAATTCTGGTAAAAATAGAAACAATTCCAAAAATGTACATGGAAGAGCCTAAACGAATTTCTTCAAAATTAACGCGATTAGGTAAGATCGAACAACTCATGAATCCCAGAGGAATAGAATAAGGTGTCAATTTGAAACGAGGGAAAGGGAAGACGGATATTTATACATGTAGCACACACAAACCAGTCGACTGGAATTGACAAATCGACTTTGTTGAAAAGAAATAAGGGCTATATTACATGCTTTATTCGATGCGTCGTGCGCCCACGTTAAAGGACATATAATTGATACGCCTTTATCCGTTTCTGAGCTTTAATCAGACCGAGCCAGCTGCCCACCTGACTCATAGTCGAGACATCTTCGCCAAACGATAGACGAGCACTGGCATGCCGTCCTCACATCCCTCAAACATGCATTCAGCAGACGATAGCAGAATGACATCAAATATGCACAGAACAAACGACAAGGGATTTACTCGGAGAACATGAAACGATAGAAAAGCAGTTTATTCGGAGTAAACGATAAGGGAACGGCGTCAGATATGCACCCAGCAAACGATGTAGACGCTTCTCATCCTTACGCAGAGAATATGAAACAATGGCGATGTAGTTTATGCTTCTCCTCGAGAGGTTTCGAGTTTCTATATACCTTCTGTCATCGATAAAGTTCTTTTCTTTGGAAAGTTGGGTCCGAGTTAATAGACGCTGATTATATTTGCCGTACCTTTATTTAACGTATCAGGATATTACCACTTCAAAACTCTAAGAGGTTTATTTTAATTTTAAATTTATTAGGCGATAGTGTTGAAAACGACCAAATTTTTTGGGTGCATTTTTTATAAAGTAAAATATAAGTAAAGGA
>SNQJ01S0072921.1:37903-55742 GCA_010110895.2 Picea sitchensis | reverse complement strand
ATTTTACAGAACCTCATGGCTAATTTAAGAGGAGGAGGAGCTAGGGGAAACCAACCTCCGTGTTACAAAATATTCCCCCCTATGGACATGTGAAACTTCCCTTGGATTTCTAGACCCCTATACCAAGACATAAATAGTACAAGAGGACATTAGCATCCCTTTAAACTCATCTAGAACAATCAAATCAAGAAAGATAAGAAGGGTATGATGTACATTTTTCAGCATTTGTCCTTGCTACTTCCAATACGAGAGCTTGATCCTAAAACTCCTTGGCGCAAACTAGTATATACAATAGACATCAAAGAGAAACAACTATCTCCTACTCTACTTGATTAGATATGACAAGTCTATCTACGAATATTAGAACAATAATAGAGAAGCAAATGTAACAAGACATGCACTTGAAGGAAATAGGTCAAGTATATATTGAATGAGAACCAATAAGTAGATACTTACAAACCATGATTTATGTTTCAAAATCCTCTCCAAGCTATCCTTGTCTGACCCTTGCATGAATGAATAAAGATCAAAGTGATGATACTTTATTGATTTATTCCCCTTTTCACCTTTGAAATTCCTCTAATTTATAGGACTTGAGAGCCTCAACCACCTTGAGTATTTTTGGAATAGTTTGAGGATATGGCTCCATAGGTTATGATTCCTTCCTAAGATACAGCTATGGAGTAGGACTCGATACAAAACAATACCCATACTTTCATAGATTTCCCTTAGAAGCAGGTGGGATTCACCATGGTTTCCTCCAACCACCAATGAAACTGCATTAATGCTGACAAACAAGTGCGATGGCACCCCGTTAGCATGGCATAGGGAGCACCGAAGATCCCTAAGCATGGGAAGGGGAGTGCCAGTCTTCTAAAATTCTAAAAAAAGGTCAAAATCCCTGGTAAAAAAGTATTTTTCGACTGCCAAATGATGGGGCTTTCCTTCCTAACATGATTTAGGGGTTGTGAAATGTGATTTTATTGTGTCGATTGAGTTGTGACACTTACCAAAAGTGTATGAAGCATGCTATGAAACATGTGATACTTGCGACACATAGAATGTGACATGTGTTCCACATGTGACACTTAGAACATGATGTTTGCGCCACATTAAACATATTATACATGTGTGGAAATTTGATGTGTAACACTCTGCCACCACCTTTCAATCCCTCGGTCATGGCCTGATTCGACCCTTTAAATATACCTTCTCATGTCAATGACCTACCTATAAACTACTTAAAGTAGTTACCCATGTACAATGGTGAACCAATTCTTTCCACTGAAGAACACCTATCATCCTTCCAAGGTTTCCCGAATAACTTGTTCATGGAGAATGACCATGTCTTCATGCAGTTATTTGTTCAAACCCTAGAGGGAGATATCCAAAAATGCTTCAGAGAACTCCCCACTACCTTAATTGATAATTGGTAGGATCTTGAATCTGCATCCATGAAACAATGGGGNTGTCTCCCTTAAGAAGTAACCAAATGAGTCTTTTATCCAATCTAATAGAAGGTTTAATAATTTGTACAACAATATTCCTGGAAATAAATAAATATTTTAGAATAAGTGGCTAAAGTCACATATGCTATGGATTTTGATGCAGACTTTGCCATGGCACTAAGAGAAAGAAGATCCATGAACTTGCTAATAATTCAAGATGATGCAATAGACATTGAGGGAAACATGATTGCATCAGGTAAAATAAAAAAAGACTAATCAAATAGACAAGAATAAGATCATAGAAGATAGTCACCCTCTCAGCCTAGGTAAGGATGCTCATGAGGCCAAAATGGATGAAATTCTAGACTAGTAAGGAATTTGACTAATGAGATATCTAGATTTGAAATGGATAATGAAAATCATAATAAATTCCATCAATAGGTAGGGGTGAGGAAACCTAATAAATTTAGGAGGCCCTTCAATTCTTAACTCATGAGGAGGGAAAGGAGAAATGATGAGAAACCTATTCAGCCCCATGTCTGAACTAATGAGCAGAATATACTAGTAGAAGAAGAAACATATGAAGGATACATTGATAATCCAAAGTACATACATGTGTTTCAAGAGGAAAATAACACAATGCATATAACATAGAATGATTATGAATACTCCCTCAACAGTAGAAAGAAAAACCCCAAAAAGGAAGTACTAGGTTTTCGTTGATGCTCTCTAAGATGAAATGCACAGGAAGTATGATCTTAGGCCTATATAGAGGAATGCCAACCATGAAATTTATTCACAACCTAAGAATCTTACTTCAAGTATTTCTATGGATAAAGTCAAGGAACTAAAAAATTCTATCAAACCTAATGAAGTAGGTGAAACTTCAAGAACAAAAAAAGAGATAAAGGATCTTGAGGAATTATTTTCACTTTTCAATTTTGAGAAAGAGCTTTCCAAAACAATTATTCCGATCATGTTGGATGAATTGGATAAAGAACGATTATAGAAAATATTTTACGACAGATTGAATACCAACCATATCCCTTTTCCTTGTTACTACTAAAAATTCATCATACCACAAGATTATTGAAAAGGTCATACAAGGAAAAGGCCAAGAAGGCCCACCTGACACTGTGAATTTACAATATGAATCTCCTACTGCAATATTTGGTCCTCATATAGATGAAAAAGAGGGTCTGGTTGCACCTTTCTATGGAACCTTGAATATCCATGACAAGATTCTACACAATTGTATGCTTGACTCTGATGCATCTCATAATCTAATGCCAAAGGTAGTAATGGAGAAATTGGGGTTAGAAATAACCAAGACATACCATGATCTCTACTCCTTTGATTCTAGGAAAGTAAAGTGTGACGAACTGATTAAAAACATGGTATTCACTTTGGCTCAACTTCCTAAGAGAATTATGATGGATGTGGTTGTAGCTGATGTACTTAAAAACTATGGGATGTTGCTATCCAGAACTTGGGCTAGAAATATGGGAGGTACAATGTATATGGACATGACCTATGCTACTGTACCAGTCTTCGAAGGAGAAAACAAGATATTATATAAAGAAACAAAGTTTTCTTATGTAATTAGTGATCATAAAAACTCTATAAACCATCCCATAGATTTTATTGATGAATATCTCGGTTGTTTCGTCCTCCCAGTAAATGAAGATTACCATGAGACTCTAGATTCAACAAATCTCGTGTTAAACTATGACCAAAGAAATTAAAGGTATCTGAACGATGGATTTTGATGGGGCATATTCAAAGGAAGGAGTAGGAGTTTATGTAGTCCTCATTTCTCCTAAGAAAGAATAAATCCATTTGTCTTACAAATTGGAATTTGAATCTACCAATAATCTAGTTGAATATGAGGCCCTAATTCTAGGTTTGGAGGATGGAAGGAAAATATAGATTACTAAGTTGGTAGCCTTTGTAAATTATGAACCTATGGTTCAACAAATCAAAGGTATCTATCAAACGAAACCCTTGAATGAGAGCCTACAGAAATCAGGCATGGGATTTGATTGACAATTTTCACAAAGCCTACAATATCACTGTTTTTTCAAGGGAATTTGACAAGCAAGTTGATTCTTTAGTAGTAGAAGCCAGTACTTTCAAAACCCATGCTACTCATTAGATGATATATGAGATTGATATGAGGTATATACTCTCCATTCCTTATAACGTAAGGAACTAGAATGTCTTCAAAGATGACCAACATATAAAAGGATTTTTGGAGGTTGTAGGTGAATTTTGCAACACATATGTAGAGTTGGATGATGGTGAATAAGAGGAAAGTATGGAAGAAGTAGAGAGGAAAATGACATATTATTTCATTCAATACATGTTTGGAAAAAAAAATCTCCAATTAAATAATAATTTCATCCCTAAAGGACTGGTCCCTCTAAAGCATATTTTCGATAAAAATGGTGTTCCGATAAAACCTACTCTCATACCTAGAAGTGATAAGGATGAAGAATGCAACATCAAGACATAGGAGGAGACAAAATTGATAAGCTTGTACAAAGTAAAATAACCCAAGAAAAAGGATGAATACTTGCAGCTACTCAAGCAGTACATGGATGTCTTTGCTTGGAAATATGAAGATTTGAAGACCTATGATACCAGCATTATACAACACAAGGTACCACTCAAACATGGTACTAATCCTTTTGGGAAGAAGATGAGAGAATTTAACCCCTTTCTACTACCAACCATTTTGAAGGAGGTGAGAAATATATTGTATTCTCAAATCATCATTCCTCTTAGGTATTCTAAATGGGTAGCAAATTTGTTCCTAGTGAGGAATAAGAGTGGAGAGATAAGGTTGTATGTGGACTTCTAAAACATGAACAAATGCTCTCTAAAGGACAATTATCCTCTACCCAAAATGGATCATATACTTCAGAAAGTGGTGGGATAAAATATAATTTCGATGATGGATGGTTTATCATGATATAAATAGGTATCAAGGCATCTTGATGATAGAGAGAAAAAAACCTTCACTACTCCGCGGGGGACCATCATGTATGATAATATGCTCTTTGGTTTGATGAATGCATGAACTACATTTGATTGAGCCATGGATATAGCTTTTGTAGGGGAGAAGGAAAAAATCATTTTCATATATATAAACGATATGTCTATCTTCTCCAAGAAAGATGAGGAACACATAGATCATTTGAAGAAGAACTTTGTGATATGCAGGAAGTTTGGCCTATCTCTGAATCCAAAGAAGTCCTACTTTCCTATGACTAAGGGTAAACTAGTGGGTCACATAGTGTCAAAGGAAGGGGTAAATATAGATCCGTAGAGGGTAGAATCATTAAAGCATATTTCCATACATAGAAATAGAAAGGAAGTACAATATTTCCTGGGAAGAATCAACTTCTTGAGAATATTTTTCCCTAACGTTATTGAGATAGTCAAGAATATCACTAAAATTTTAAAGAAAAATCATGAAGTAAAGTGGACCCTGGAGGACACAAAATCTTTCCAGACAATGAAAGAATCGTTGGGAAAATCACCAGTTTTAGTCAACCCAAATTATGATAAGGATATTCTCATGTTTTATTTTTCTTCTTAACACACCATGGTGGTTGTCCTGTTGCATAAAAATGATGAATGTTAGGAGAAACCTATATCCTTTTTCAAGAGAGCTTTGAGAGATGATGAATTATGATATAGTAAATTGGAGAAACAATCATATGCCATGGTCAAATCATTGAAAGAATTTAGAGACTATATCGTTCATTCCAAAAAATGTTCTTATGTACATAATAGCGGTATCAAATATTTCCTCACAAAACTTGAAAATTAAGGACAAAGAGGAAAATGGATTGCTAAGATAAAAGAGTATGATTTGGAGATAAAGCCTGCCAAATTGCTGACATGCATAAGTTTTTCACAAGAATTACAAGCAAAGGAAAAGATCACAACTGCAAAGGATAATTTTGAGAAGGTCATTGTGACATTGAAGGGAGTACAACAACATAAGTGAGTCTCTCTGAACAAGCCACATGTGAGTGTTTGGGGACTGTTGGGATAGGAATTTTGTCACCATTTTTTGGAGGTTGTGTAGGAGTGTACACAGAGGAAGGAAGACAGTTAGCACATTTTCAGGATCAATGCATGTAAAAGAAGGAAGATCATTAGAAGTCATTAGACATGTTGGTTCCTTTGAAATGGGATAATCCCTAATGCAAATGTATAAATATGTAAGGGATTTTGGGTAGACGAGGAGGAAAATTAAAAAATGGTGTGTGATAGATGTTAGAGCTAAGTGTGCATTTTATGCATGAATGATAAGGTCATATTGGGTTATAAGTGAGATATCATGTATGAGTACATTGTGCATATGTTTTAAGAAATGATTCTAAATAATAGTATAAGAAGCTAACCATTGTGGGCGTATCCCTTCTTAGGGGAACCACATTAAATATAGTGTCTTTGTGTTATGTTATGATGTGTTTGTTTGTTTTGTGTATTGCACACACATGATTCACTTCTATTTTTATTCATGTTTTATATGTTTTTACACACATGGTATAAGATATAATGAATGAATGTTAAGGATAATATTTTTTATGAATGCCTCCCATCTCTTCATGATTGTGGAAACCTAGTTCCTGCAGTCCCTATAGATACCTCAGGTGAGACTTCACCTGCTGGTGGGTGATGCCAAAAGGGATGGCATCTTAGGGTTTTGTTGGTGAATTAATGTTGAATCCTGGGTCTTTCCACTGCGCTCCAACACTTCTACATCTATATTTGGTATCATAAATTTTAAATTTGGGTCATTTTTAGCAGTAGCGTGACCCAACTTGGGGTTGGGTGTGTAATGGGCCTAGAGAAGTCTTTTATTGAGTTGATCGATTATCATCGTGTACCTGAATTTTCTTAGTATCCTTAAACTTGCAATCCATTTTGTAATTCCTATGTTTACCACACTTCCAACATCTTCTCATTGATTGGACTAAGGATTTAGATACACCCTTCAACTTATATCCTCAACCAAAGAATTTACCACTACATCTGTTAATCGATCAACCTCTCACCACCATGGAATGTTTTTTCAATCCTTCCATGTTATTCCACCTCATTTATTCTTACAATAGAGATGAAACCACATATTCAAGAATTAATGTGGTTGTATTACACCTAATAGCCATAACTAATTTATCCCATGAGTCTGGTAAACAATACAACAGATTGCTACATTTCTCTTCCTTAATGATTTTAATATCCACATACAATGATTGACTTATCACAATATTGAATGCATGCATATGCTCTATTCCTATTCTCCCATCACTCATCCTTGGAAGGTACAATGTCTTCTGAAGGGACAACTTGTTTTTGAGGGATTTCGACCAATACAAGCTTCCCAACTTATCGCACAATTTTTTTGTAGTGTCTTCACCTGAGACATTCAACAATACTAAGTCTCAAAGACAAAGTTGAATCATATTCATTTCATTCCTATCGATTTTCTCCTAGTAGTCCTTCAACATTCCCATTGTAATTGTTCTGATATCTGCAATGCACCAATGTTCTCGATCTAGAAGGAGATATTCAATTTTAAGCTTTCATCACTCAAAATTCCGGCCATTGAAATGTTCAATATCAATCCTATAATTTCCCACCATTATTTAAAGAATGGATTGTTCTCTTACAACTCCCATTGAACCTAGTTTAATATCAGATGCAATATATACTTAAGCTTTCTTTGATTCCACTTGTTAGGAACACTAAACCAAATAAGAGAGATAAGATAGAATTAAATAGAAAATAATCAATGGAAAACACACAAAATAGACATATATTTACCCTAGAAACCCTTAACTAGGAAAACAAACAATTCTTGAGTGACTCCCACTCCTTTGTTGTCTTATTAATTAATAGAATAATGAGTTACATGACTAATCTTGGGCCACATCTAAGACCAATTCATCATCCTATTCTCTTGCTTTACACAAGAACAACTCTATAACCAATTTCGATTACATGTACATGACCATTGCACATGTATCAATTTGAGGGTTTCAATCACCTTTGATAGTATCAAATTATTCCATATTTATAGGATTTATAGCACGTGAAACCCCAATTCATGGTGCCCAAAAATGGTTACAGATCTACGTAGATGATTAGAAGCAATATCGTGAATCTTGAGATTCTTTTATATTCGACCACTAGTTGAACTTCCAGTTGGATATCAATAAACATCCTATCAGATGGCCTATCAACCATTCTTGTTGACCAGTTCAACCTTCAAAATAACTATTGACTTGACATATCCATCCAATCGAAAATTCACCCAGTTAATCAACCTCGACTAGGTAGTCGATTGACTGTGTTTATACTGCAGAGAATATAAAATTCAAATAGTCAATTCCATGAAAATTAGAAACCAAAATTTTATGGTGGTAAAATTGAAACTTTCTAAAGAATATTATAGGGTAATATTTTTTTATCTCAAGCTTATTCTTATACATTTACGATTCAACCACTAGTTTGTAGTATGGATGATGAGTTGTAGAACATCTTCATATATTGTTGTTATCATTAATGGGGCATAATCACTGTTCTTCAATATAGCGAGATTCTTAATATAGGTATTCCCCGTATCCCCTCTTCTTTTTCTCTTAATTGTTGAGGGATTGGCAAGGTTGTTAAAGGAGGCTTTAGAAAATGGTAGTTTTAAAGGGGTTATAATTGATCAATCTTGTAAAATTACATATCGTCGTTTTGTTAATGACATAATGTTTGTATATGAGCACTAAATAATAGTTGTAAATATTCTTAAGTTCATAACGAATTTATTATGTAAGGAAACATGCATGAAAAAAATCTAGACAAATCAACTCTTTCATTCTGAGCAAGAAATAAATTATATTTCATAAATTCTTCCATTAAAATGTTCAAAGTTACACATGGGACTAAAGTATTTGGGATTAAACTTGAATCCAAACATGTATAAAAAAATAGACTTGCAATGGTTAACAAAAAAGGTGGAAAAGAGGATATACACATGGTGTAATAGGTTGGCCTACCAAGGAGGATGCATGTTACTAGTCAAAAATGTGTTGGAAGCAATACTTGTTTTCTCAATATCTATGGGATGGATCACAAAGGGGTTTTCAAATTAGCTAGGAATATATGATATACATACATTTGGTCTAGAGACAATGAGGAAAGAGGATTTTCTCTGGCCTCATGGAAGGAAATAGCCCTTCCAAAAGCAACTAGAGGATGGGGTTTAAAGAATCCATTCATCTTCTCAAAAGGACAAGAAGAAAAAATGTGTGAAGATTAATTTAAGGAATTATTATATGGGTTCAGTTAATTAAATCCAAATACATTGCACCTTATGTTGATCTCTAACTTCCAGTTAGATGGAAATTGGTTGGTATGACAAGTTGGGAAAGATGACCAAAGTCTAGATAGAACTTGATCCATGGGTGGGTAGTAAATTAAAACACATATTATCATTATAGCTGATCACCATGTTAAGAAACATAGGTTGTTGTATGCTAAGATAGGTTGAAAACAAGAAAATATCAAACATTTAGACACAAGGATGGTTGACTTGAAGAGAGTTACTTATTCATGAAGAGTTTTTTGTTGAATGGAAATGATACAGTATTTTTAAAGGAAAACAATGTCAGTATTAGAGAGGAGGATGATACGTTATTATGGTTTGTAAACCCTTGAATATATTATCTACCAATGGTGTGTTATAAATCACTTTGTAAGGAAGGAAGAGAGAAATATCATGTATTGTGGTGGAAATTATTATGGAAATTGAAATATCCAACCGAATCTATAAAAACAATATGGTTAATATTAAAAAATAGTGATTATACATGGTACATACTACATAAAAGGACCTTTGTGTGGTCATTTATGGTGTAATATATGTCAGAGAGAAGAAGGAAAAAGTGCACATATCATTATCTCTTTCTTTTTTATCAAGCAAGTTTGGAAGGAAATGGAGAGGATGATAGGGATCCAAAATGTTTTTTTATATGAGGGAGTTGAAGTGGATTAAAGGTCATGGTATGCTAACGAGGATACATAGAGTTTTAGATCTCTTCCATCAAACATTTCATGGGGAATTTGGTTTTCTAAGAATTTGAAACTATATGAAGGTAAAGAGTCTCTACCATTAAAATATGTTGTCCAAGATTTAAACATGTTGAATGCATTCCAACAACCTTATGAGAAACAACCATCAATTGGTTATTTGGAAGATATAATATATATGAAATTTCCATGGGAATTATTTGATGGTGCTTCATAGGGAACCCCTCCTAGGGTTGGAGCACAAGGAATTTTGTTTTTATCAAAAAATCATAGTCTATTGGGTCAGAATCAAATACCTTTGTGACATGATGGCCCTCAAACTACATTTAAAACTAGATCAAGAATCAAGAGTTTCTCATCTTAAAATATATGGCGATTCACTTCTTGTTATACAATCGATTTACATTAGAATCCCTATTTAATGAACTACAATCATTGTTACCAACTTTCTCACAACTACCTTTTTCACACATCTATAGGGACAAAACTTTCTCACAAATATATTTGGCACACATCTATAGAGACAAGAACATGATAGCAAATGAACTCTCCAAACACTAAATATAGTTGTATGGAGGAATTTGGATGTTATCAACTCAACATGACGTACGAGATATATTTCTATCTATTTCCTTATATTTATGTTTATTGTAAAAATAATAATGATGAAAGATAAGACACCGCAACTAGTATATTTTTTGAGATAATTACAACATGCTTTTTGTAAAACTTTATTTTTAACAATGTAGATAGAGTAGGATGAAATGTATTATGAGAAAATATATACCCAAGGATAAAAATATTGTTTAGATTGAATTCTTGTTTTTATAAATAAATTTCCATATTTTTTCAAAATAAATAATTAATAATATTTTAGATGAATTTCTTTATAATAATTTATATTTTCTATAATAATTTAAAAATAATTATAATATTGTAATATAATATTAGAATTAATATTTTTTTTTAACAAAAACAGAAAGCGATTTTTATATATATAAGATACGACCAAGGTCGCTAGTGTACAAAAAAAGGAGAAGTTTTGAGTCTATGACCCAATGTCCAATTTACAAGATCTTTCTATACTTTCTTTGATCTCTTGGAAAAGAGACTGCTTATTTAATTACTAGCCTAAATACTACTTGCATTATGCGAGATGGTGATGCCACTATTACAAAAATTTACTATGAACCTTGCTTACTTCTTCTGACCCTCGGGGGGGAGACTGTGAGATTTATTCTGTAGGTGGCTTGAGTGCCAAGTTCAAGTCAGGAAGAATCAGGGCTGCTCTGGTGCCTCTAGCTTCTCCTTCTATGTTGTTGTTGTGTCCTTCCACCTCTTATGGTATTTTTTCTTTGTCATTCTCTAACCTTTCCCCTTGGCTCCTTAACAATTCCACTTCATCTTTTAGTTGACTAATCAAGGCGCGATGGTTTGATAGAGTTTCCAGAGTGAAATTTAGAGTGGTGCTATGGGAGTCTAGGCACAGTGCTAAGTATTGGGTTGTATGGAAGTTATTAGCCACCATTTCCTCCTCTCGGTCCATTTTTTCTAAGTCTGTGTTGCACTATCTTTTGTCTTGGTGTTGCAGGTGTTGTTGGACAGTGGGCTGATATCCCGTGACCGATTGATTCAGATGTCGCTTCTTTTTCCTATTCGTCTAGGTGATCCTCTAATGTTGGCTTAGATTTCCAATGTTCTGTAATGTGGTCCTCTTGTTGTCTTTGCCTATCCACCTGAGTATGTGTAGTCTACCCTGGCTTAGATAGATCGAGTTGTTCTTGTCACTTGTTGTGTTTGGTGCAAATATTTTCCTCCTTATAAGTGTTATAAAGAGGATCAGGTTTAGATTAATCTGAAGGTCCCATGCGACGTACTTCCATGATCATGGATTATGACTGCTCTAGATCTTGAGGTGATACCAGATTTTAATGTTCATGCCCTGAATCTTCCTCTCAATCATGTCTCCTTTCATTTGCGTGAGTGGCAATGATGAGAGGATAAGGGGGAGAGTGGGATGATGTTGCATTGATGATCTCTCTGGCAAGTTCCCACAGTGGAATGACCTGTTATTTCGCATGTGCAACATATCTATCTTAGTCCAAGTACCTTCATTTCTATTTTTTAGATTTCCATCGTACCTTGCCTTCCCGTGAATTTCAGGGATCATTCCACAAGGGATGTTTTTCTGGTATGCACTGCATTCATGCCTGTTGGACGTGTGTAAAATTTAGTTGAGCTGGATCATTGTTAGGGGGGACCTAGCTGAGTGTTAATCCCATTGATAGCCAAATTTCCTTTCCCTTTACCGATTGCATTGTTGGCATGTTCATGAGCGTTCCTGTTATTGTCATGACGGGTGTGGAAGAAGACTATATTTATTTCTTTGGTAGCGTTTATGATCCTTGCGATGATCCTTTGGAGGACAAAGTTTTTTGGACTAGTATTCTTGACAAAATTTGATTATTGTTTTAGAGTTTCCTATGACTGTTAACTGATTGATATGTCATTCCTTTGCAATTTGGATGCCTTTGAGAAGTGTGTAGGCCTCTATTGGATCGTTTGAAACGATGCCAAGGTTCCATGAGTACATTTCCATTAGTTGAACTCTGGAGTTGTGGATTACTCATCCCACACCTCCCTCCCATGGGTTCCCTTTGGAGGCACCATCGAAGCTTAGAACATTTTTTTTGTGGGAATTTAACCAGTGAGTGAACTCTTGGTAGGTGTACTGAAGCTCCCAGCATGGAGTCAGTTTTGTCTTGCAAGTCCCATTTTTATCTTGAATGTTGACTTTATTGATCCAGGTTTCTTCCTCTTTTCTCATCTTTGCTCCTTCCTTGATGTGTGAATTTTTGCTTGATAAGTATTCGCTAATATGGATGATGGCACTCATTGCTACTGCTTGGGGGGTAATGGTCTTTTCTTTGAAGAATTTTTTGTTCCTTGTTATCCAGATCTGCCAGCACACAAATTTGATTGAAGCCTACTATAATCTACTGAACCTCTATTTTCCATTAATCGATCCTTTATAATGTTTTTCCCATTTGCCTAATAGGCTTCTAGTGTTTGCGGGGTTGGCCACATTGGGGGATAATTCCTTATACATACAATTCATCACATGCCTTGTGAAATTACATTTCAAGAAGACGTGTTCAGAACTTTCAAGGTTGTTATTGCACAGAGTGCACCTGAACGGTTCCAAGAATCCTCTTTTATTTAGGTTATCCCCTGTTGAGATTTTGTTATGGGCCAACTGCCAAGAAAAAATGTTGATTTTTGGGCGGCTATTTGGAGTCCATATTTCTCTCCATATGGATGACTTGGGGGGGATATTGATGTCTTCAAGAAGCTGATTATACCCTGATTTTACTGTATACCCCTCTTTACCCCAGTTTCTTTCATCCTCCTTGCATAACTGAACAGGAGCAGAGCAAGAGATTATTTGGAGGAGTTGTTTAGCATCTCCTGTCATTTGGGGAGGAACTCCCCAAGATTCCTACTTTCCCAGTTACCAATTGAATCGCAATTTGATATGTCATATAAATTTTCTTTCCCTTCCGAGATTAGCCATTGTTTGAGTTGGATCAAGGAAGGGATTTTTTATAGGATTCCACTTTCTGAGTAGTTGTCCTCCCAAATATTGATTTTTTTCCTGTTTCCTGGATCCCAATTCAATCGGATTTGTATTAGGGGTGTTGACACCCTAATTATCTTCCAGATGGGTGACCCCGTTTTCCCAAGGTCTATTCCTTCCACACACCTTTTTCTATTTGTGTTCATATATTTTTTGCAGAGTGCTTTCTTCCACCATTCTTTGCCACCTGTAATTATCCTCCAAATTACCTTTGCTCCTAATGCTAGATTGAGATTTTCTGGATCTCTTATTCCTAGCCCCCCGTTTTCCTTGGGGTGCAAGTGGTAGACCATTTTACCATGTGAAACTTTTTCTCGTTATCTTTTCCTCCTTGCCATAAGAATTTCCTAGTAAGTTTGGCTAGTTATTTTTTTATTCCAGTCGGGGCATGAAGGGATGAGAATTGGAAGATTGGGAGGGAAGAGAGGAATGATTTTATTATGACCACCCTTCCTATTGGGTTTAGCCATGTGGATCCCCATATTTCAAATTGATCCTTTAGATTTTGAATGATGTTCCGCCAAGCTTACCCAGGTAGAGCCTTGATGCTTATTGGCATCCTTAGGTACTTAAAATATTTCCACTTCATAGTGAATGGGAATTGGAGGATTTGTTCAATTCTTTCCATTGTTCTCGCTAGTACATTCCAAGAATAGATATGGCTTTCGTGCTTACTGATGAGGCCTCCTAAAGCTTGTTCGTACTGATCCAGGATGGTTTTAAAGATCTGTGCCATCACATGAGAGGCTCCTCCAAGGAGAAGGGTATCATCAGTGAATTGGGAATTATTGATTCTTTTGACGCCCCTCGTGGTTTTTATACCCGGGATGTTTTTGTAGATCCTTTCTTATTCCAACCTTCTATTTAGCATTTCTACCATTATGACATAAAGCAAAGGGGACAAGGGACATCCTTTTCTGAGTCCTCTTGTGGCTTGAAAGAAGGGAGTTGGACGACCATTAATCAAGGGGGTGATCCAGGAGTTGGAGATGTAAGCATTGATCCAGGAGATGAAGGGGCTTTGGAAGCCAAATTTGTTGAGGAATTCATGAAGTAAATCATGATTTACTCGCTCAAAGGCATTTTCCATGTCGATCTTAATTATCATTCCTTTCTCCTTGTTTGTCACACTAGTGTGAATTGCTTCCTGAACTAGAATTATATTATCCCAAATTTGCATGTTAGTTATAAATCCCCCTTGATTGGGGAGGATGATTCTCGGGAGGAGAAGCTTAAGCCTGGAGGCGATAATTTTGGCAATAATTTTATAGGAAGAATTACAGAGGAAAATGGGGCAGAAAGGGTCAAAGGTATTAGCATTATCATCCTTGGGGATCAATGCCATAAAGGAGGAATTTGTGGCTCCCCCAATCTTGTGATTTGCAAAGGCATAATTGATCATTCAACGAAGGTATTTTTTAACAATTTCCTAGCAATGGCGATAGAATTGGAAGGTGACCCCGTCCGACCTAGGTGCTTTGTCTGGGTCAAAGTGGAAGACTACATCTCTGACTTTTTTTTCTGTTATTTTCTTTACCAGGTCCTGGTTATCCTGATCTGTTATTATATCGGGGATTTTCTCCATAAATTTTAGGCTTTGAGATTTATTGACTTCTCCATCTTGAGTGTAAAGTATCTTGAAGTGGGAGGATGCTTCAACTTTTATATCTTTGAAATAATTTATTGTTTCCCCGGAAGCTTTTTTAATTTCATCAATAAAATTTCTATGTTGTCTAGCTTTGGCTTGTTTATGAAAGAAGGAGGTATTTTTGTCTCTAGCCTTGAGCCACAGGGCTCTAGATTTTAGCCTCCATTCTCTTTATTCATTGTGTAGCACCTTTAGATACTTTTGGAAGTGATTTTTTTCATGTTTTAGATGTTCATGAGTCACTTCCTTGTCTTCCATTTCCATATTAATCTCTTCTAGATTTTGTTTGTGCCACTGCACCTTGTCTTTTGTGCTAAGAAAGGTATCATTTGCCCAATGTTTGAGAGCTTGTTTTGTTTTTTTTAATTTTTGTTCCCATATATACAGTGGGGTTCCATTTATCCAGGTGGACCAGGTTGAGGAAATAAGGGGGAGAAGGTCTAGGGATTCCATCCAGAGAGGATTGAATCTGAAGGGGATGGGGCCAAGATTTTCATCTTTAGCTAGGGTAAGGGCTATGGGTCGATGATCTGAAAACCCCCAAGGAATTATTTGGGAGCTGGCATCCATCGGAAGGAATATAAGGGGGCTATGAATAAGGAAACAGTCCAGACTATGTGACCCACCCTAGTCCTTTTGTTGCTCCAAGTGTATTTTCCTTTGGAGGGATTTAGATCAAAAATGTCAAGGTCAGTGATGAGGTCTTCCATGTTTTCCTGAAATTGGTCTCTTACAATGGAACCCCCCTTTTTCTCCCCTTGGTGAAGAGTTGTATTGAAGTCTCCAGCTATAATACAGTTCTCTTGAGCATTTATGTCTTTTAGTTTCGATAGAGTTTTCCAACATTCTTTTTTTCCCCTTATATTATTTGGCATGTAAACATTGCATACAAGAAAGATGATACCTATTTGTAGATGCTTTAATTTGACCATCGTTCAATGGCTAGAATCCGCTCTTTCTTCCTCCTTGAAGAGTTGGGTGTTCTAGACTGTGCAACTTCCTCCTAAGGCACCTCTTGCACTTATTGCCACTCCTTTACTAAGATTCTAGAGTTGGTTTGTTTCTATGAGGACTTCATCGCCCTTGAGTTTCGTCTCCTAAATTAAGAGAATTTGGAGTTTTTCGGTTCTAATCAACTTGCACAATGCTTCTTTCTTTTTCGCTTGGGCTAGTCCTCTACAATTCTAGGAGACAACCTTCATTACTTGTTGTTGTGTTTGGTCCCTCCTTTTGAGGGATGTGTATGTCCCTTTGTTGGGTGAGCTTTCCCATTTTTCTCTTCTTTTCAGAGGATTTCTTCCAGCGTAGGTTGGGTTCCTAGATCATGATCCTGTGTGGTCGCTTTCTCTCTTTTGGCTTTATTTTTTTTCCTGCCAGCTTTCATAGTCGGGGTCATTTTGGGGATTTCTATTTCCATTTCTTCTCCAGATTCCTCTTTTTTTTCTTCATCCTGCTCTCGATGTACATCTGGTATCTGTGGATCTTGATCTTCTACCAGATTCTCTTTGTTCACTTCCAGGTCCTTAGGGTTTTCTTCCATATTTTCCTTTGACTTCATCTGCTTCGGGTCCAAGGTTTCCAGGGATTCATTTTTATTCTTGCTACTTTTGGCTTCATCCTCAATCTGGATTATGTCTTTCCCTTTGCTTGGGGCTGGGGAAGCATTGTTGCTTCTCCGGTCCGGTTGTAGATTCCCTGATTTATTCGTCATTTTTTTCCTTTTTGCTTGTTGCCACTAATCAGATGCTTTGTTATCTGGATTCGCCTGGGACTACTTGGGGCAGTTTTTTGCGAAGTGGCCATACTCATGACAATATTTTCATTTAAATAGAAGTTGTTCGTAGTCCACCATTTGAGTGTAGGTCCATCCAACTAGTATTAGTTGTATCGCTTCTGGCAGTCCTTTTTCTAGATCCACTTCCACAAATAGCCTTGCACAAGATTGTAATCCCTTTCGTGGTTCGGCTCGATCAATGAACCTTCTCAGAGTGTTTCCTATATTTTTTATTGTTTCGTCATTCCAACAATGTACGAGTAGGTATGGGAGCCTGACCCATATTGGTACCACAAAGGGAATGCCATTCTCTGGACTGAAATATGGAGTCCACTTGTTTAGGTACATTCCTCTAGTCCCCATGAAATACGGTCAATTTCAAAAAATCATATCACTATCTGCCTTATTTTCAAAGAGAAAGACGTAAAATCTCTTTCCACAAAAGGCCATTGAGAGTTGTCCTTTGATGATTTTCCTCCAGTTTTGATCCAGCCAAGATGCCATAGCTTTGGGGGATGGCCAAAGTCCCGTTAACTGACCTATCAAGCCGTTTTCAGCTAGCCGCAGAGCAAAGGGCCTTGCTGAGGTGGAATGGACCGCCACCTTTGGTATTTCTTCTATCCTTTTAACAAACCTGGAAGATCGTACTCCCTTAGCTGATTTCATATACGAAGTAATGAGCGTCTGAAACACTTATAGATCTGGTGGCTTCGAGGGTTGGGGTGGGGCGCGATCCTGAGGCCATGAAAGCGATCTCAGGGAACCCTAGGCTTTGTCAGGGAGATCTCGAGGAGCAGATCCCAAGGTTACAAAGCCTCCAAAAATAACGTTTCTTAGAATTAATATTAATATAAATATATTTTATTATTTTATTATTAATTAATCAATATAAATAACTTTTTTAAGTAAATTTATATTATATATATCAAGATATCAATATGTAGTACATTGATTACTAATTATAACCACAATATCAATATATTAATGTTTACATATAGCTAATATTATAATAAAACATTATTAATATACTAAATATACATTTAGTATTGATATACCATAAATTGAAATTATTATTATGTTTGTTGCTATCAACAAATTATAATATAAAAAGAACATATGTTTTTAGTAAAGAAAATTATTAATTTTTTAACTAATATCAATGTATATGATATAAGGACTTAAGATGGATTTATCCTCGTTCTTAATATGTGTGTCAAACTCCATGA
>SNQJ01S0072921.1:11642-37893 GCA_010110895.2 Picea sitchensis | reverse complement strand
TGCTATCAACAAATTATAATATAAAAAGAACATATGTTTTTAGTAAAGAAAATTATTAATTTTTTAACTAATATCAATGTATATGATATAAGGACTTAAGATGGATTTATCCTCGTTCTTAATATGTGTGTCAAACTCCATGATGAGTCTAAAAAGAATTACCCCATTTCACTTATATGGAGCAAGACACTATTGAAATGTTCTAATAATAATTTTCTTTACTTATATTTATATATAGAAATATTCACTTGATATAAGCAATGAAATATTTTTCTTTATATTGATTTAATTTTTTTTTGTGTGGACATTTCAATATTTTATATAAAGTTTATGTTGAAAAAGTTCAAACAACATTATGATTAACTATAAAAGCGGAGACACTCATATTTTACTTTATTACTATATAGTTTTAAATCCTGTCAACTCTATGTTAAATACTTATGTAATTAGGTATTTCTCTAAGAATTTATAAAAACAGTTATTTGTATTTGTCCAAACACTTATGAAGTAGCAATAGCAAAGGTATATGGAAACTCAAGCTTAAGAGGACAGCTATATTTGTCTTCTTAAATGTATTTTTCATTTTTTTTTAACAGAGGGCATATATGAAGGTATATACACCAACATCACCAATATAGATTCATCTTAGTTCAGGTTTGGGCTCTGGTTCTACAAAGTCTAAATCAAATTTTTGGATGTGCAAACCTTTTTTTCACTCTAAAACTGATTAATTCCACGTATACAATTTTCATTTACTTAAATTTTTTTTATTATTTAAAAGTTACACATATCAGTTCCACAGTTAAATTTTAACACGCAATCACACATCTATCTCATACTGAATTATAAAATACAAAATACACGTAGACGCAACCAAAGCAACCGTGAAGGTTGATTGTTATTCGCCCTTTGTTGGGTGCACATTAGACGTCATTCGGTTATCGTTTATGTGAATGATGAGAGGACAGCATGCGATTGCTGGTCTATCTCTTTTCAATGCATCATGCGGAGAGCCGAAATCGATTGATTTACTACGGGTAAGGTAAGCAGCTGGGTCGGTCCTATTAAATACAAGAACCGATAAAGGCGTGTCAATTGTATTCTCTTCAACGTGGGCGCAGTACGGGGCGAATCGAACATATACCTTTTTGCAGACCATTTTATTTCTTTTAGAGAGATTCGATTTGTGGATTCCAATAAAAAGACGGGCGCACTACGCGACGAATAATATAGAATTTTTGCAGACCCGTTTCATTTATTTTACTCTATCGATTTGTGAGCACTGTGTATAAATATCCGTCTTCCTCTCACGACCATGCCACGTTCGAATTTGACATCTTATTCTCTTACTCTGGGATTCCTGAGATGTTCGATCTTAACCAGTAACTCTGCTAGTTGTGAAGAAATTCGTGTAGGCTCTTGCATGTAGAGGCAGAGAGTGTTACTCAGCCAAGAATGACTTGCCCGCATACTGTTGTGGATTATGGTTCCACATACACATTGCAGTTTTGTGGGTAGGTTGTTCTTGGCAAAGCATCGCTCTCTTCTTTTCATGCCAGGACCCGCATGAGGACGCCATGATTATGCTGATCATAACGTATGAGAAGTTGCTCTCCATATTGCTGGCTTTGCAATGCTATTAGGAACGTTTCGTCCTCCAGTTCGCTATGCAAGTCCTGGCTGCCCTTTGGTTCAATATAGATCCCTGTGTTTGCTTGGATTTATAATGGCAGGAAGTATCTTCCGATATTTGAATATTTACAGATACAAATAATATCAACGGCCAGTCACAATGTCGCTGAATTCAATGAAGGGCTTGAAGATTTATAGTAAAGTTTCTAGCACGGCATGCTTGTACAGTGATATTGAGCACGGATTTCTGCAAATCTTCTAAATTCAATTTTTCAATTTGTTGAACATTTTTCGGATCTTTCTAAATTCATTTTCCTGCAAATTTTCTAAATTCATTTTTCAATCTTCTAAATTCATATTTCAATTTAAATTTGTGGAACATTTTAAAATAAAAAATGTAATCAAAGATATTTCTAGATACTTAATATTTCTGTGCTGAGGGTTTTCAGTAATGTTCAGAAAAAACAGAATTTTGCTGATAGATTGTTGAGATTTCAGATCCATATCAAGATCCATTTTCAAAACAAAAAACCTGGATTTTAATTGAAGAAAAAAACTTTATATAAATGTTAAAAGAGCTTAAATATCAGCTGGAAAGTTTATTCAAAAATTTTATTTTCAATCATTCAAATTTTTAATTTCTTCTTAGGTTTTGATTTTATTTGAAAATTTTTATTTCTTTTTAAATTTTTAATGTTGTTTTTTATTTAAAAAGATTTGCTTTTTTAGGTTTTATTTTCATTAAGGATTATTTTTAATTTTTATTTTTTTATTTTAAATTTGTTATTGTTGTAAGGTTGTTTTTCTTTATTTAATAAAAAATTTATTTATAAAAATTTAGATTAAAAGTATTTTTTTAGGATTGAATTAAAAAAAAACAATACATTTATTATTAGAAATTTAAATAAAAAAATCCACACATCTAATATTTTTCAATTGAAATTACAAACACACACAAAAAATTGTAACTCATATTTATTTAACATTTAAAAAAAATTATTTACAAACTTTCTATCTTATTAAAAATTTAAATAGAAAAACAATTCACTAAATTTACTTTTCAAATATTTTTGAATTAGTTAAGAAACCCATAAAGCAAAGAATGAAAAAAGGTTATAGTTAAATAGTAGATAATAAAAGAATGGAAATAAAATTTTAAAACAAATTAAATAAAATAAATAATTGCAAAAAGCATTTAGTCCTTTCCTAGTTCATATGTGAACATTCAACAACTTAGTTTGTATTTTTTTTATCTAGAATATCAATTTTATGGTGGATTTAGGAGGCATAAATATTGTATCATAGAAGCTCAAATGGTCTTAGTCTCTAAGTGATCTAGTTAAGGCTTTGTACTTTCTCGCTTTGTACTTTTTCCATACTAATTGAAAAGTAGCAACAACCCATGTCCTCCATTTTGATGGATTATGTTATTTGTTTGTGAATTTGTAATAAAAGTGTTCTATAATCTATTTGAGATCCTAAGCATCTAGACCACATGTCTCTATGGGCTCAAGGCTCATGAATGTTGCAAAATATGGGCGGACCATATAAGTGCAAAAGTTTTCAAGGGTGGGCATACATTTTTTCACTAGGGATTTTCTTAGCTTTTGGGTGCTCTTGAGATGACTTTTTATTGTTAATAGATTCCTTTTTATAGGGTTTCTTTCCTTCAAAATCTGCCATAAATTGATGATGATTAATATATTCTAGTTACTTTTAAAAATGAGTTAAATTGATGAAAGTGATGGAATTATCTTTTCTTCCTGTGTAAAGACCTTTGGATTCACTCATATGTATTTTCTATGTTTTATAGAACTTAATTAATTAAATTTGGAAAATTTGCAAGATGTTATAGTTTAACCAAAAATTAGATAAGCAATGAGATTTTTTTGGAAATAAGAAATTATTTTTAAGATGATTTAATTGCTTAATGCATTTTTCCTCATTTAAAATTAAAATTTTATCACATATTTTTCAATTTATTATAAATATTTTTTAAACATAAAATAAAATATTTATTATAAATATTTTTTAAACATAAAATAAAATATTTATTTTAAATATTTTTTAAATAGAAAATAAAATATTTATTTTAAATATGATAAATAATTTTATGATATTCATAAAGAAAACCAAAAACAAAATTCCCGATTGGTATAATGGCTAGAACCTAGAAGTATGTGCGCGAAGGAAATGTACAATCCCTTTTGAAAAGAATATACTCATAAAAGTATTTACATCACTAAAATGTTTAATCTCTTTTTAAAAGATTCAATTTAAAATTAAAAGATTTAAAATACCAATAACAGTTCATAAATCGTGACTTAGAATAAGTTGATAAACTATCTAGTTGTTATAACTTTTAAAATTTGATTTCAAGGTTCCTTATATTTATATTTTGAGATGTGCAATCACCTTTTAAAAGAATAAATAGATGAGAAATTGAAAGCCTTAAAGTATTAATAACATTACATAAATCATGATTTAAAATGATTTATAATATTGGATAATAACTTTACATAAATCGTGATTTGAAATATATTAATATAGGGATGTGAAATGGAAAGCTTTAAAGTACTAATAACCGTAAATAAATTATGATTTAAAATATTGGAAAATAACTTTACATAAATCATGGTTGGAGGATACTCAAAAAGATAGATTTTTTCACCCTAGTGCTCTATAACACTTCCTCTGCAACCTGTCGCGTGTCCTGAATAACTTGTTGTTGCACCTACTGCTTGCAACGTGTTGGTATAGACAAAAGTCGAGGACTGAATAGACAGAATGAGTCCGGAAGAGGGGGACAACCCCCCTCGTACAATAATGTAACTGCCAATGATAGGGCCAGTACAAGAGCCAAGCAACCTACCTTTGAGCTGCCGCCGCAACTGTGTGACCAATTCCTCACAAGAGAACAAGGGCTCAGAAAATAAATGGATGTGGAACCAAGCACGTCCCATCCAAAGGCATCTTGTGGATGAGAACCTGGCAAATGCATTCCGCAGTCGGAAAAACCTCCCATATATCTCATAAGCTCAACAAGAGTGGGAGAACACACATAGTTCATGCAAGAGCACGCCCTCATCGGTAAAATATTAGGGCTTTGGTCGTCTGAGCGTGACCTAACATGATGGATTAAATATTGGCAGAACCCTAAAGGAGACTATGAGGTACAACTCAACTCCAAAGGCTTCTTCACGATCATCCCCTACAACCTCGAAGACAAGGATAAAATCTTTGATAATGGGCCATACCTCTACAACTCGACTAGGTTATTTCTACGTTTCTGGACAGACCGCTTCAGCCCAGAAAAGGAAGACTTCACAATGGCTCTAGTGTAGATCAGACTATACTCCTTGCCTCGGGAGTTCTGGCTAGAAGAAATCCTTATGGTAATAGGGAACACAGTGGGGTGTTATGCCAAATCATCAGATGCTAGAAAGAAAAGAAAATACACCTCATATGCCTGGATATGTGTATATATGGACATATCCAAAGCCCTACCTAGATCTGTTCATCTGGAATATCAAGACGAGGACTGGCACCAAACAATCGATTATGAACACATCCCCTTTCAATGCAGGAAATGCCATGAACATGGTCACCTCTTTAGGGACTGCCCCCTGAATGCCCAAGTGCCCAAGGTTGGAAAAAATAAACAAAAAGATGGCTTCACCATAGTTACAGGCAAGACAAGAACCCCCCAAGGAGGCAAAATCCAGACCTTACCCCCAAGATTCTGATGAAAAACTCCTATGAAGTTCTGAACTAGCTGTCGGAAGATGAAGATATCCAAGATCCACACAAATTGAAAGCCAAGAAATTCCCTCCTCTACATGAAATAAAGAAGCGAACCTAGAAGAGAGAGGGCGGGTAAACGGGGATATCCAGATGTAGTTGGATGAACACGATCTAGCGGGTATCAATCTTGAAAAAATTGAGGAAGCCCTCAATCAAAAGGATCTTCACGCCCTCCCTGAAGAGAAACTCTACAAGGTCCACAAAGTCTTTCTAGACTCCACAGCAGGATCCACATCAAGGTTGGGTTTAGACATAGATCCAAGCTCAGACTCAAAGAGAACGCCATGGGAAAGAAAAATAAGGGGACAAAAATCAACCCATCAACTTATCAAAGAGGTAGGGAATCTCATGCTTAAATCTGGGTAGATCCAAAAGATCTCGAAGGGATACCTCCACCCACCTCCACAAACATTATGATGAAGATCATCACTTGGAACATCACGGGACTCAATGGGAGATCGAAACAAAGGATCCTTCGAGATTGTATTCATGTAGAAAATCTAGATGTCCTCCTACTACATGAGACAAAATGCACTAGAGCAGAAGCAGAAACCATCTTCCACCATAGTTGGCCTGGTTGTGATTTCATACATACCGACTCCGTAGGCACATCTAGGGGAATAGAAATTTTATGGAACCCCAACACTGTCACACTGAACAAACCCTTCTCCACCATAGGAATGCTCACGACTCACTTCACGGTCACAAGGTTAACCCGGGAAGGATCCATCACAAATTTCTATGGACCACGGGGCCAGCAAGACAAAGAAAGCCCCATGAAACAGATATCTCACATCAAAACTCTATTGATCATGCCCAACTAGATACTGGGGTAATACTTCAACATGATCGTGACACTGGAGGAGAAAACAGGAGGAACTAAAAGGCTGGAGCCTGAGAGTGGTAAGTTCAAAACACTTATTGACCAGTTAAATCTAGTAGATATTGAAACTCGCAATGGGACCTTTACCTAGTCCAACCGCAGAACTGGACATCAGTAGGTACCATGTCGTCTTGACCGCTTCCTTGTAGTGGAAGAACTGATAGAGAAGGATCCTACCATAGAAAGCCTCATTCTCCCAAAGGTAGGTTCAGACCACTGGCCTATTGCCTTTTTCCTCGACACAGGGGAAACACCAAAATACAAACCCTTCTGATTTGAGAAATTCTGGTTAACACACCCTGAAATCCATCAGCTAGCAAAGTCTTGGCAGGCCCAGGTAGAGATACATCATGGTACCTACAAGTACAAATTCCAGCAACACCTCAAAAATTTCAAGCACTCGGTGAAGCTCTGGAATAAAAACACCTTTGGCAACATATTCCAGCGTATGCAGGAAATATAAAACAGACTAGCAGCGTTGCATAAAACCTTCATATCAGTAACTAGAACCACATACCTAATGAAAGAAGAAGAGGAGCTTCAAGCAGAGTTAGAAGAAAGGAAAAAGAAAGAATAAATTCTATGGCGCCAGAAATCCAGAGTCCAATGGCTTAAAGAGGGTGAAAGGAACACAAAATTCTTCCACCGAGCCATGGTGAACCACCAATACATCAACCAGATCACTCGATTGGAGGATGCCCAAGGAAAACCAATCTGAGAACACACCCAAATTGTTGAAGAATTAAACACCTTCTACAAAGAGCTTCTCACGGAAACCAATCAGGACAGCAAGGAAGCAATCCAGAGGATAACCAGACATATACCCTCCCTGATGACTCCGGAGAAAAATGAAGCCCTGATGAGACCCATCACACAAGAAGAAGTGGACTAGGCAATTAAAGGAATGCCCTCAGGGAAAGCGCTTGGCCCAAATGGCTTCACTACTGACTTCTTCCACCACTGTTGGGAATTAATCGAGGAAGAGGTCTGGAAGGTCATAGAGGAATCCTGAACCTCAAGCCAATTCCTATCCACCCTCAATGCCACCTTTCTCACTCTCATCCCGAAAGAGGAGAGAGTCACTCACCCCAAGCAGTACAGACCAATTTCCCTTTCCAATGTCATCTACAAAATGATCACAAAGGTGATATCTACTCATCTCAAGCTGATCTTGCCTTTTGTCATCTCCAAAGAACAAGTTGGATATGTGGAAGGGTGACAAATCATGGACAACATCATCCTTTCTCACGAGGTGATCCACTCACTAAAGATGACCAAAACCCCAGGTATGCTCATCAAACTTGACCTTTCAAAATATTTTGATAGAGTTAGCTGGCAGTACCTTCAATCCATTGTAGAATCTTTTGGTTTTAACTGTCACTGGGTAAATTGGATCTTAAATATCACCTCTTCAGCCTTATTTTCCATACTAGTCATTGGTGTGCCTTCCCAACCCTTCTCTCCTTCCAGGGTCATCAGGAAAGGAGACCCCCTTTCACCTTTTCTCTTCGTACTTATGGCAGAAGGGCTAGGACAATACATCAAGATGATGATATTGGAAGGCTCCCTTAAAGGCCTTCCCTTGCATAACATCCAATCAGAACCCTTGCATAGAAAGTTTGTTGATGATACCCTCCTCATGAACACCCCTACAACAAGAGAATCCAACAATCTCACTTCCATTCTCTCTGATTTTGTGGAAGCCTCTGGTATGGCCCTCAACCTCGACAAATCCAAAATCTACTTCTTCAACACCCCGATAGTGGTCCATAATCATATTTCCCGACTCCTTGGAATACCCAAGAGCTCCCTTCCATCCAACAACCTTGGTATCCCCCTCACAGGAGCGTCTGCGTGCTCCATCTCTTGGGATAGTCTGCTTCTCTCCATCTCTAATAGGCTCAACAACTGAACCTTCATACCCTTGAACATCGTGGCTAGATTGGTGCTTCTCAAGTCATTCCTGCAAGCCCTACGCACCTACCTCTTCACTGCCCTGGTATCACCTAATAGGGTCATTAGAGCCATCAAAAACCTCCAATGTGGATTATTATGTCATGGACATCAACCCAACAAGAAGTGGGCTCTAGTCGGTTGGGACAAGCTCTGCAATCCCAAAGATCTAACAGGACTAGGACTCTGTGACCTAAGAAAGATCAATCAAGTTATGGGCACCAAAATGTGGTGGAGATGGCTAAAGCATCCCACAACATTATGGGCTCAAATATGGAAATAGAAATATGCCCCGAACACCCAAGCAGGCCAACTAATTAGACACAATGATCAAATCTAGGGTTCTAACATCTAGAACACAGCCTGGCAAAACAGATCGTTAGTTCAGAAGCTTGCTTTATGGGAGATCAAAAACAGGGTAAGTGCACTTTTCTACCAGGATTCTTGGCAACATAAAGTGCCTCTAAGCAACCTAGTAGAAGTCAACCCATTTAGGTAGGCACTACATTAGGACACCTTTCGACGGGTGAAAGATCTATGGAGAACCTCTGGCAGAAACATTCCATGGCGACAATGGAAAAAAAGAACCCTGAAGCTACAACTCTCAGGGGACGTGGATCTACACACTTGGAAAGACTGTGCATGCCACAGGAAAATACCCATGTGGGAAGGTTCGGACATTCTCAGATGGGGGTAGTCCACCACAGGGAATTTCTCAGTCAAAGAGGATTACTACCTGCAAGGGAACTACCTGAATCATGACAAGGAGAGTATATGGGGAAAGGTATGGTGCTATACACTCTGGCCCAAAGTGTCAACCTTTTTGTGGCTCATAGTTCAAAACTGCATCCTCACTTGGGATAAACTCAAAAAAAGGGGCTTCATCGACCCCTCAATCTACACCTTATGCCAAAAACAAGAGGAGACGATGGAACACCTTTTCAATAGTTATCACTATAGCCAGTGTATTTGGGACTAGGGATCTCAATCAACGTGTTGATCGAACCGAAACAAAAACAACATTAGAGATACCTTAGAGAACTGGGACTTCCTCTCCTTCAAAAACCCTATTCTTGCTTGTATCTAGAAACTCCTCCCAGGCTTCACTCTCTAGAAGACATGGAAAGAAAGAAATAAAATAATTTTCCACTCAAAGGCCTCCCCACCTACCCTAACTTGGGAAAGAATAGACATGCTAATTGGAGAAACAATCAGAAGCAAACCCTGGTCACCGGAGGACCTAAATTGCAGTCCAGAGGAGCGATGCATTTTCCAAAATTAGCAACTCAGTCTGAACAACCATCCTGCTGCGACTGTGACCAGCTGCCAGCCCAACAATCCGACTACCTAGACCTCCCCTCCAACTAGATTTATAAAGATAAATTTCGATGGAGCCTCCAAATGCAATCCTGGATCAGCTGGTTTTGGGGTAATTCTGAGGAACTCAAATGGAGAAATTCTATACCTCGTAACAAGCTTCATGGGTGAAAATACAAACAATTCCATCGAGCTCAGGGGCCTCTTAAGAGGCCTCCAAACAGCAAGAGGCAACCACTTCCACAATATCATTCTGGAAGAGGACTCTCAGATGATCATCCAAGTAATAACCAAAATTCTCCATGGGGAAAACCCAGGGAAAAATTTCGCCCAATTGGAGACTCTCAGGACTTTGGAGGATTTTGGATCCCTCCTCTATCCTAATCTTACCATCATTCCCTCTCATGTGAAAAGAGAAGAAAACAAAGTAGTGAATTGCCTAGAAAATGAAGGGGTTAAAACTGAGATGGAACATATCTACTAGGAGGCCCAATATTCTGCATGCACTGATCTCTCAACCCGATGTGAAGCCCTTGCTAATAGGGACTTACTAACCCCGGATGGGGTGACACATTGCGCAGTAAGGCCACGTGGTCTCGAGCCTGGCCTGGCCATAAATACAGGTCATTGACTCCCATCCCCTCACCATTAAGGATGGGAGAAAGCCCCAAAAACCAGCCTCATGCCATGAGACCTCTCACTCGCGTGAGGATTCCGGATACACAAAGAATTAAGGAGGGAGACTTAATGGAGGTGCATGTCACGTCCACCCTCCCGGATATCAACAAATTTCATTATGGAATCACTCATTTCGATCTTGGCCCGCACCAGCCAGGCTATTCTAATCTCTGGTGCACTTACAGGAACACCACCGTCATTTTGGCCATAGTGCTTCACATCCCCATGCTGAGAGAAAGAGGGAAGCCCCACAGGGGCTCTTCCTGGTATACATTTGTTGCTCGTTAGAGGAGAAAAAAGTGGTTCAAACAAGCATTGTCTATGGCCCAAACGCAGCTCGTTTGCAGAGAAATAAAATCCAGGACACCTCCCATGGCATATGTGGAGAAGGTATTTCCAGAAGAGCCAATTTAGGATCCTCCAAAACACCTCCTCTTTACTGTACCTAATCATTGGCAGCATCCAATATGCTTCATGGAAGAGACCACCATGAATGCCACTAGGGCACAACAAAACCGCAACAGTAGGGAAGACCAGATGGAGGAGTTTCCCACCTTCTATGTTGAAGAGGAGATCCCAGAGGCACTGGACTCATAGGAGGCTACACGCGCAGGAGAACACTTCTTGGTCATTGACGATGAGAATTCTAAGGGGGAATAGGTAGGGTCACAGGGACTAGAAGCGACCATGGAGACGCAGAGAGAGAACGCGACATGTGAGGCCACAGATACTAGACCGGGTGGTGTATCGAAGGAGGGTGTCAAGGTGTGGGAGGGTGGCATGGCCCCCATGCCACATCACATATCCACCATGCAGGAATCATGGCATTTCTAACTTCCATTCTTCCACCTGGAGCACCTAGATCTGATGTTTGACTTGAGGAGCTTGGTGACGGACCAGGTCCACCGGGTCACCCTCATCAGCCAATGGAGTGATATGTTATATGATGCATACTCCAATGTGCCAGCAGGTAAGAGATGCCTGACTTGTGTGCAACCTTTCCTGCTGCCAGCTAGAGCAGGAATGCAGGAGGACGATGTTGACATGGAAACCTCAGAGGCCACCAGGTAACTGTTTTCATTGATGTTTCTGGTTAGAATTATAGTTTTGGCTAGAGCTATGGCTCTGGAACTGTTAGAGTTCAAACTTGCGTTATTTTCAAGATATTTGGTTCATTTTCAGAATGGGGGTTTCCATCTGCCTTGGTTTCCCATGGGCAGGACAAATGGCCTCCTATTTTTTGACATGGACAACATAGGCTTCCAGTTGTTCCAGTTTTTGTTAATCCGGTGGGACAGCTGGCAAACCAAGCATATTTGTATATTTTGGCAGCTAATACAATAGGATCCACATCTCTTTTTTACTTAAAAAAAAAATAACCTTACATAAATCATGGATTAAAATATCTTCATAAAGGATGTAGTTGTTCTAAATTTTAAAATTTGATTTCCAGGTTTCTTATCCTTTATAAATACACTACTTTTTTTTTATGTTCATCAAATAAAATTTGGAAGCATCTTTCTGATTTTCATCCATATTCAATTAATCCAATACAACATTCTATTTCTAATGTAATTCGAAGGCATGTTTCGAAACTTCTTCCATTATCAATGAACCCAAAACATCATTTGGCACATAGAAAATTACATGTTTGATAAGAACAAGGCACAGGTGGTGCTTTAGGTATCTTCCTAGCCCTTCTAGTAGATCACTTATTTTTTTATTTTCATTTACTCCACGCGTTGTAGCCCATGATTAGTTCTCAAAACGTCTTACTCTCTATCTCAACAATGAGGGGTGTTGTCTCCTCTTCATCCACCATTCTAAGTCCCATGTCTTGAGCTACAACACTTGTTTCTTGTTTCTTTTTCATAACAACGTGTAGAAACACCTACATGTCCACTGATCCAGATTTAGGAGCAGAACGAACTGATTAATAGACCGAATACAATAAACACATAAATTTGAAGAACACCACAAATATCCGGTGAAAAATATCTTATATTGAATAAATGAAATAGGATGAAACTGTAAAACTGCAGAAGTGAAACACTTGCTCGAATGGTGGTAGCTATCTCTATGAAGAGATGTGGTTGCTACGCACATCCTTCTGAGAAAAATGGTTACAATGAGGCTCCATAGGCCTTTTTAACATTACTCATGAATTCTGAAACCCTAGACATTCGAAAACCTAACACTAAGAGATGAAACGCCAAAAGTTATGGGGGCCCCTATGGGTAAGTTGGTACCTCAAGTTCCCAAGGTCATAACTTTTGCATACAACCTCCGTTTTAGGAGTGTCATAGCCTGTTGGAAATGTCTTTTCGAGAACTATAGATTACGCTGTGAAACTATGACTCCATCTATAGTTTGACTATGACGAGCCAAAAACACATTGTTCAGGGCCCCAAAGCATCCCTAGAAGTACAAAAATATGTGCTGACATGAAAAGATACAAAATAATCTAGTTTGATTAAGTGAAAGGCCACCAATATCAACCTGAAAGATGTGTAGGGCTTCAGATATCCTTGAAAGTGTAGAACCCACAATTACAAGCAATACATAAGAACATGTTGAACTAAAAACTGTCAAGAGGAGCTAGTTGGAATAGGTGGGTGGCCACCAATATCCACCTGGATCATTCATCCCCACTTAGGAAAAAATGGTCTCCATTGCGTTGAGTTCCCTCATCAGGTGAGGAAACTTCTGCTAAATCTGCCCCCAGGTGATCCACTTACCTCAGTGGAGGAGTTTCCCTTCCTTCACAACTGCGTAAAGTTGGATCCTATGCTGGCAAGTGCCCTTGAATTGTGCGTCCACTATCTGATCAGTGGACGCATGTTCGATGTAGTCAAGGTTGAGCTCTATTGGTGTCAATTGTTCTGTGAGCTCTGAGGTGTCCAATAATGGTGGAAAATATGGCTGAAGGAGGTCCACATTGAACACTGGGTGAAATCTAAGGGTGGAGTGTTGAGCTCAAAATCATTGCTACCCACAGACTTGGTGATGGTGTAAGGCCCATAGCGAAGTGGAAATAGCTTCTGATGGGGCCCTGTAAGACACTCCTTCTGCAAATGTAACCATACCTTGTCTCCAGCCTAAAAATGGTGTTGTACCCTGTGTTGATCATGGCGTTGCTTGTACTTAGCATTGGATTTATGAAAAATCTCATGGACCTGTTGGTAGATGTGTTGAATCTGCTCAATGAATTAGGTGCTTTGTCGGTCTCAGACTGAACATGGGAAGAGTTTTTATGTGTGGTTGCAAGAGATAGTGCAACATTAATGGGACCCAAGGGTTGGAATCCCAGTCCCACATGAAATGGGCTATGGTTGGTGGAGATATGGAGAACCCTGTTTTAACTTTTTTGAACATAGGGGAGACTCTCATCCCATGTACATGGATTCTTAGAGTTGTATATGAGAAGGATGTGCATAATAATCTAATTGACGACCTATGTTTGGTCATTTGTTTGGGGGTGGAAATCAATGGATTTAGTGAGCTTGGTGTCCAACAATGACTAGAGACTTGACGAAAATGAGTTGAGGAGCCTGTTGTCCCAGTCGGAGATGATGGTTAGTGGTATCCCAAAGTGGACCCACACTCATTCGAAGAAGCTCTTGGAAGTTTCTTCTGCTGTGATCTTCTTGTAGGCTTTAAGGATGACCATATTTGAAAATTGATCAACGACCACAAATACACAAATATTTCCTTGCTTGGTGGATAGAAGGCCATACATGCAATCCATTGAGATGGATTCCCAAGGTGTCTTAGGGGTAGAAAGAAGGGTGTATAATCCTTGCTTCTTGATGTCTGGCTTGGAAATGTCACAGGAAGTGGAATATCTAATATACTTGCTGACGTCGTGTCAAAGTTTTGGCCAATAAATTTTTTTTTGGAGAAATGCCATAGTTTTCTACATGCCAAAATGTCCTTCCATCCGACTATAGTGGGCTTCCCAAATCATCTTCGCACAATTTCTTACAGGAACATAGAGATGGCCTAGATGGCATAACAACCTATCCTAACTGTGAAAATTGGTGATAGTTGCACCTGTACCAAAGACCTGATAGATGGTCGCAAAGTTTGGATCTTGCTGATAAAGTTCGGGCCACTCAGATGCCTCATGTCCACAGGAATGAAGCACCGTGGTGAGTACAACCATGGGAGGTCGACTGAGGAAGTCAATGAAACACTTTGTGCTCCTTGTGTTATACTTGATGTTGATATGGAACTGTTACAGGTAGGTGGACCACCTCTGATGGTGGTCATTCTTCAACTTCCCTTATGTCTGGGTGAACTGCAAAGGCTTGTGATTAGGGTGGATGATTGTCTCCTTTCCTAGAATGTAATGTTTCAATTGACAATAGGATTCTACAATGGAATACATTTCCTTGTCATAGGTGGGGTATTTATGGATAGTATGTGAGAGTGTCTCACTATTGTATGCCACCGGATGACTGTGTTGAGTTAGAACTGCACCTACAACACAGTTAGATGCATCAATCTCAATATCGAATGGTTGTTGCAGATCGGGCAAGGAGAGTACTAGAGCTTAGAACAAACAATTCTTCATATAATCAAGTGCTCATTGTTTTTCATTCCCCCACATGAAATTTTTCCTTCCACTTCCCTTGGTCATGTGGCCGAGGGCCCATGCAATATGGGAGAATCCAAACACAAACTGTCAGTAGAATTTGGACAATCCTAAGAAGCTCTGAAGCTCGGTTAGTCTGGTTGGGGTTGGCCAGTCACATATGACTTGGATATTAGTGGGATGAACATGTACCCCATGCTCATCGATAATGTAGCCCAAGTATTGGACCCTATTCATGCCAAAGGAACATTTTTCAAAGTTGGCATATGTCGTGTGTTGCCATAGAGTGCTCAAAACTTGTTGAATATGCCGCATGTGCTCTTCCTAAGTTCTACTGAAGATGAGGATTTCATCCAAATATACCACCACAAAAGAGTTCATGAAGGGTTTCAATACATCATCCATCAACCTCATTAAAGTCGTTAGTACATTTTCTAAGCCAAAGGGCATGACCAACCATTCGAATAGACCTTTTTTAGATTTGAAAGTTGTCTTCCATACATTAGTTAATTCGATGGGAACCTGGTGGTAGCCAGAATTTAGGTCAATATTGTTGAAGAACTTTTCCCCCTTGAGTTGGTCAAGAAGGTCATCAATCCTGGGAATTGGGTACTAGTTTCTGACTCTGATTTTTTTTAATGCTCTGTAGTCAATGCAGATTATCCATGTCCTGTCCTTCTTCTACACCAGTACAATCGGGCTTTCATAAGAGGAGGATTTGGGTATGATGTTCCCATTTTGAAGAATCTATTGGATATGATGCTTTATTTCCTCATTTTCCATCAACGAGTGACGAAATTCTGGTCCATTAGGCAGATGTGCACCGAGGGTTAGATCAATTGGATCCTTGACTTGGAAGTGCATCGGTACCCTGGTGGGTGAGGAGAATATGTCTCTATACTCTTCCATGATATATTCCACTTGCTTCTGTTGCAAAGAGATGATTTGTTTAGAGGCCACTAATGTGGCAGTGACCTTCTACTTACTATGAGAATATATCACGAAGAATACAAAATTCTTGATCTGTGAAATGACCTTACTGCATTGCTTAGCAAAGATTAAAGAAATAGCAGTAGGTGGTGCTACGTATGGTATCATGTAAAATTGTTTACCCAAAGTAATAATAAAAATGTAGGGTCTAGACTCATACATAGCATGACGCTTCCACAAATATGTTTGTCCTAAAATAACAACACAAAATTCAAGGGGAGAAATATCACACAATACCTCATCTTTGAAAGGATTGATGTCGTAGGGTAGACGACATTGTTGGCTGACACAAATATATCTTCCTTGGTGAATCCAAACAATGGTGTAGGGTTGTGTGTGTGGTGTTGTTGTCAGGTCCAACTGCTTGACGACCTCTACTGAGATAAGGTTACTCTAACTTCCACTATCTATAGTGAAATGAAGCAGATCCCCATTTACCCACATTTGTGAATGAAAGAGGCCTTCTCCGTCCTCTGGTTCTTCTAGTTCGTTTCGCTGGACTTTGGTGGTAAAGATAGTGGAAATGGGTTAAGCATCGATAATCTGCTTCCCTCCTTATGGATTTGATTTGGAATTAGAATCGTCCTCTGACTCATAAGCCTTCATCTTGACCATGAGTGACTTCTTGGAGAGAAATTATTCAGTGTTGTGTCGAGGGATTTTATGGTATTCACACCATTTTCTCATGTCCTTCTTCATCTTCTCACTTCCCTTATTTTGTTGCGGCTTGGACTAGTTGTCCTGAATGTGGCCATATTTTCTCTGTCCCTTGCTGTGTGGGTTTGGGTCACCTTTTCATTGCTTCGGCTATGGGGAGTTTTTAGATCCAAACTCTTGCCTCTTCTGCTTAAATTTCTTCTCGATATTGATAGCATATCTATAACTCGTACCCAATGAGGCGATGTCCAAAAAATCCATTTTTGTTTGAATGTGTTTATGAAAACAACTGCCGTACTTGAGAACCATATGTTTCTTAGAGTCTTTGATACCCAATTTGGTGCATAGGGTATGGAATATTGGTGAAATATGGTAATGTCTAGTCCCTTTCTTGATGTAGGGTGTTCCATATGGTGTATTGGTCCTCGTATATTCCAACAAGGTAGTATTTTTATTTAATGGCATCCCAGAAGGAATCCCATGTAGGTGCAATCACAAATATTTTAGATTCCTCTATGGCCCTTTTCTCAGAGTAAGTGTCCCACCAGTCCTTAACATGGGGGGTGACCTTGAGGAGTGGAAAAGTAATTATTTCCCTATCAGAAAGTTTGTGGACCAAAAATTACCCTTCAAATAGATTCAACCATTTATCTACAACATCTACAACTATCAGTTGTTCAAATAATGGAATATCAAAATTTACTTGTACCTTGAAGGGGGTTGCATGGACTCTTGATGAAGATGCTTCTCCTATGGGTAGCCATTGAAGGATCTGTGAAACTTTGTCCATCATTTTGTTCCTTTGTTTCACAATGGGTTCCTTGAGAAACATTTTAAAAGGAACTTCTACTCCATCATATTTTTTTTTGTCTCCCATGGTTTCTTCTTGGGCTTGGCACGACCAATATTATAACGGATCGATTGGTTCAAGTCCCAACTTCTTGTACATAGATCTTGTCAGGGACATGCACAAAGAAAAATAAATGAAGAGTACACCTCTATGATACCACTAATCTGAATATAGGAGCAGAAAAAAATAATTAGTATACTGAATACAATAAACATAGATATATGAAGAACAACAAATATATCTAGTGAAAAATATCTTCTATTGAATAAATGAAATAGGATGAATCTGTAAAATTGCAACACTAAAACACTTTCTCGAATGGTGGTAGCTATCTCTAATAAGATATGTGGCTGCTACGCACATATGTCTGAGCATAATGATTACAATGAGGCTCCAGAGGCCTTTTTAACATTACTCATGAATTCCAAAACCCTAGACATCCAAAAAGCTAACCCTAGGAGATGAAACACCAAAAGTTATGTGGGCCCCTATGGGTAATTTGGTACCTCAACTTCTCGGGGTCGTAACATTTGCATACGACCTTCATTTGAGTCATGTGATAGACCATTGGAAATGTCTTTTCGAGAACTAAACATTAAACCAACAAACTCTAACTTCGTCTACAATTTGGCTATGGAGATCCAAACAAACATTGTTTAAGGCCCCAAAATGGCCCAACAAGTACAACAAGATGTGATGACATGAAAAGACACAAAATTAGCAAGTTGCATTAAGTGGGAGGCCACCAGTATCCACCTGAAATATGTTTAGGGATTTAGACAGCCTCAGAAGTGTAGAACCCATAATTACAAAGAAGCACAGAAGAACATCATGAACTAAAAAATATCAAGAGTTGTGAGTTGGAATAGGTGGGTGGCCACCAATATCCACCTGGATCATCCACACACATATGTGAATGAACATATAAATAGATGTGATGATAAGTACAAATTAATTTTAATTTTATATGTATTAACATACAAATTAGGATATTCTTAAGCCCCATGGGATAGCACAATTGTTGAGACATGAGCACACTCTTGATATGGAGAGGCCATGGGTTCAAGCCTTTTGTCCATGGGTTTTCATTTTATCACCCTTACCATCCATGAATGTGGTGAAAATAAATAGCTATAAATTTCTATGAATTTAGAGAATAACATGAACTATAGAATTTTGTTTAACCACATTTTCATGTTTTAATCTTGTATCAAAAAGTTTTATGAATTCACATAAACTATAACACTTTGTTTAACCACATTCCCAAAAAATGGCAAAGGATTAATTAGTCTTTATCCAACAACACAATGTTAGGCTACCTCATTTTTTCTGTAAAGTAAAATTCATAACCAAATTAATCATCTAGATTCCTTCGAATTGCAAACTGATATGGAAAATGGATGTGATCATCTACCTCAAGCAAATTTTATGAAACCTAAAGGGGAATAAAAAATATTTCCATGGTTTACATTTTCACATTTTCCTTCAATTCCTACTCATGAAAACAATAATGATTTATTTTGTAACTTATGTATTTCCTATCAAATCGAGGAATGAGCTACCACAAACTCTATATGGAAATTTGAACCATTGTAGATTAAAAGTGGAGTGAAAAAATATATTTCCACAAGCAAGTAAAAACCAAATTATTCGAGAGTGACACATTGCCAAGTAACAATATTATTCAATCGATAATATTATGGAAAATTTGAAGAGATAGTTTACACTCCCTTCAAATTTTAGTAAAAAAAATAATTTAACAAAACTGAAATAAAAAATATATGCTCTCCAAGTCGCCATAATCATCCAATTCCACTAGGATGCCATCTCATAAACCCACGTTGCTACAATTTTTCAATTCCTATGGATCCCATCATCTTCTAAAGAGTTCTAAACCTATCCATAAAGAGGGACACACTTCTATAAACATCAAATAAAGTGGTCCACCTGTGAATGAAGAAGAGCACACATCAGTGAACAAAGAAGAAAACAATAAATACATGGTAACTAATATCTACACAAGTAGACAGTTAGGTTGGGGGGGAATTAAAATAACCTAGTTCAATCATAATACAACTTATGTTCGAGACCCACTCGTTTATATATTATAGACTTATCCATTGCACTCTATATTATTCCAAAGGTAGTAGATGAGAAAATTAACATGGATTAAACCCCTGCAATGGACCAGTGACCAATGAAAATGGATGGTTCTAAGGTCAATATAGTTGGGATGGATATAATGTATATAATAGCACGAACAATAACTTGCATGTTATGCAACATTCAATGTTGTAGCGGATGGTACATACACCATCGAATCACCTTAGTATATACGTCAAGATATATCCCACTGTGTATATACCACCTGTTGAAGCATTAAATGCTACACAACATGATGTTTATTGCTCGTTGATAGAATATGAATAATGATGGGCCACCCATAGGATTGAATCTGAGGGAATTAACTTCTATCACCGATCAAAATTAGTGGGTTGTACATAATAACAAAATTAGGGGAATTCCCACATTGTTGTTGCATAGTTTAATTATCCAAAAATCACACTACTCCCCTACCAAGACTTTGAGCTAGAAACCTATATATACCTAGCATAAATAAGGAAATATTACCAAATCCTGCAACCAAGGCTATCAGAAAGGGCTTCCCAAATTCAAGGGTTTGAAGGAAAATATCTAATAGATGTTGGTCAGGAAGGAAGGAAACATAGGGAAGGGATTTTCAATTTTTACCCATAAAAATCTCATGTAGGTTCTCACGGTAGGTGTACGAATCCATTTGATGGCCAAAAATCTCCACTTCTCAAACCCTTGACACAATTTCTACCTAACCATGGTTAGTCATCTTAACTTCTAAGTCCATTAAAATGGCATCTCCTTATTTAAGGTAAACATGCGGACAAAAAATCTCCAAGACGCCCAAGAAATATTTAATGTAGACCAATATTTATACATTTAAATGCTCTCTCCCCAGTCACAATTTTGAATCACTTGTGTGATGAATTATATATCGAAAGAATAAACTATTGAAGAAGTGAATAAATAGCTAGAGAATTGCTACTGAGTAGAAGGCATCAAATACACAAGCCTAACCATGAAACAACTTCCAAAACTTACAAAATCCCTTCCACATATTGCCAAGTTGGTTGTGGCCGAGATTGACCTTGTGGGAAAGTCCATTGAGTGCACCCTATGGGAGGTTATCAAACCTTGCATGAAAGGAATGCATGTTGCTTATGGATAAGAATGAGGATGTGTGGAAGGCCATTGAGGGCACCCTCTGGTAGGTTGTCAAACCCTGCATGAAAGGAATGAATTCCTATATGTTGTTCGATTCTAAATAAATTCAAGAATCCTTGAAGCCATATAGGAACTTTCAAAAGAAACATAAACTTGAAGAAAAGGATTTTACTGGGGCCATTTTTTAACGGAAGTTTTATGGTTCCCAAGAGTTTAATAGCTTGGAAACCATGCATACAAGTGCATAAATATATGGCAAGATCTTGGGCCTAGTGGAAGGTTTGGCCATAGGAAATGAAAGTAATTCTTAGAGGTTGCTAATGGGAGAGCTTGTTCTTTTTTATTTCAAGTTGTAAGTACACTAAAGTTCATTTTTTTCATGAAATTGAAACAATGTGTAACAAATCTATTTTTAATAGGTTAAACTTTGGAATAGTATATCAAGTTTGAGAGGAAGTATAAACTACTCAATGAAATAATAAATAAATCATATCCAAAGCATGTTTCCAACAATTTTATAGTTCAATAAGAATCAACCATGGATCCTCCTCAGTGAGAGATTTTGGATCATTTTATCTCGATTTTCGAGGGATAACTAAGGAGATGATGTATTGAGGTGCTCAGGTTGCAGACATGGAGTACCAAGATATGGATGGCTGACAATGTCCAGTTGCATAGAGAGAGGTCCACCTCACTAACAAAAATCTCATATTCATCACGATGGTATATCCCACATCATATTGCTTCCAGAAGACATTGGTTCTTGCTCCATGAGGTAAAATCTAGGTATTATGGTGATTTTCATTTCAATATTTGAGGCATTTGAGTGTGTTTCATTTAAAGATGCTTTTGATTATGTAACCTTTTATTGTAAATTATGATATTTTCCTTGTTTCACTTTGGTGGTTGGCATTGTGCCCTAGTAAGTGGTCACCCTTAGGTATGGGTTTCCTACTAGGATGTCCCCTTGAAAATTCATCGTGCCATTCGTGATCATACTTACCACTTTCCACACTTCATCCCCTCGCATCCTTATCTTTTGGGATTTTCGAGCGTACTAACACAAGAAGGGATTGCCCCTCATTTCATGGGAAGAATGGGCTCAGGAAAAAGATGGAATGTTGCTAGAAAAATATAAAATAAAAATCATAGCCTTCCATATGCTCACCTAAAAAGGTCTTTAAAACAATGAAATGTTTCTCCTAAACGTTCAAATACCTGCAAAAGAAAGCAGACATATATAAATGTCCCACTTTTTGAGGGATCTACACTAGTATGTTACAAGCTAGACTTTAGCCCCATGGAACTCTGTGTACCTCTCCCTTCAAGTTACACTATGGTACTACCCCCCAATATATATGTTACCCCATAGGGAGTAACCAGTTGTTCTAGACCTTAATTAATTAATTGAATTAAATGGGTTTAGAAAAAGGATGCATTGAAAATGAAGGTGCAACACACCCTCTACAAAGGCACCCATAAATGAGACACTATGATCCCTTGTATTTCATGAACTCCATTCCCAAACGTATTTCCCCCATCCACTTCATCCTCTCCACATGTCTTAGAGCAGGGTACACCTACGAAACACTCCTTGACTTAGGGAATGATTCACCCAATAGGTCACTTTGTCAAACCTCCCATACCTAAACTTGGCAAGTTACATAGGGTCTTTGAGCACTTCTTTAATTTGATGAGGTGGTTTTTGATGCAACTTCTTAGGCATCTCTTTTATTTATTTGATTTAATTATCATGACACATTTGACTTGAGATCCTTGGAGGGTGTATTCATTTTTTTTGCAGAGCCTTCCTTGTTTTGTAGGAATAAGCCTATCATAAGCTTCCTTGGGGCATGAATCCCACAAGTTGGATACCATGGACCGCACACCGGATGATGACAATAGCCTTTGGAGGCTTGAGATACACCTCAAAGGAAATATCCTATCCCTTCAACACCCCAATGGCTTTCCTTTGGAGGCATGAACACTACATTTTTGGTCTTGAAGTCTTGTTGGGGGGATAGGGTTTTGGTGGTGGTGGTGTTGGCTTGACACTTGGCACATTTTCAATGGAGAGAAGCCTTGGTTTGATGGAGGAAACCCCAGTGCCTGAGACAGAGGCCTTTGGAGGCCCAATGTTTCACCTCCAAACCAAATGATTTGCTAGAAGTGCCAAAACTTCACCATAGAGAGGGTTGACATCATATTTAGGGTTTCTTTTGTGAAATTTTAAAGTTAAATTTGAATTTTATATTGTAAAGGGGAGAAATAAATGAAAATGTCTCCCTTATTTTGTGGTGTACCCTAAATTAAGTGGAAAAAAACGTTTTAGGAGATTTGTACAAATAAGAATCATTTCTATTTAATTTTGGTCATAACTCTCCCATCTTAGAGAGGATACTAGGGTGAAATTTTCACCACTCTTGGGAAAATTCATTCTCTCTGTGTACATTGTGCTATGTTTTATCACTTTTCTTGTGGAGTGTAGTGGTGAACTATCTCTTTGAGAGTTTTTCTCTTTTTTGTGTGATGAAATACTTGGTAATTAGGGTTTATCTTGGCATGATTTTTGGATTTGGTAAGAAAAAATTGCATATTGTTATTTTTATTTATTGTTACATGGTTTTTATTGGCTATATCCTTGGAGGATTATAAGGGAATACACCCTCCACCAATTCTTATCATTGTTGTTTGTTGAAAAGGATATTGCAAACGTTGCTAGGAGGAGTAAAAGAGCTTACACCCTCCTAGATTTACCTTGTTATATTTTACATTCCCTAGGGAATAAAAGGGTTTACAAACATATGGAGATATTAGATATAACCTAATCCAAGAATAATCCATAACCCATTTCTAAAGGAACTAATCATTTTTACATTGGAGAAATAAAATACTTGCATTGAAATGCATGATTTTTTGAGATATTGAATTTGTTCAAGTTGAAATATTTTCTTAGTGTTATAAGATTTCTGTTGGATTACTGAGAGGGGGGGTGAATCAGTAATAGAGAAATTTAATCATTTTTAACCATATAATCCAATTGTTATATCAATGAAGCATTATCATCCAATAATTGCAGAGTAAATAAGCAATGAACAAATGAACAATCATACACATACACAGTACACCAGTGTTTTACGTGGAAACCCAAATCGGGAGAAAACCACAGAATGTTTTTTCTTATATGTTTTGAAGAATTACATTCATTGGAAGGACCAACTTCCTTTGTTTTCTAGCTGCAACTGGAAGGAGGCTCCAACCCCCTAGTTTCTTAGGCTACAACCTGAAGGAAGATCCAACTCCCCAATTCTATGGCTACAACCAGAAGGAGGCTACAACTCCCTATGTTCTCCGGCTACAACCGGAAGGTGGCTACAACCACCCGTCCTTGTGCCATACAACCGCCCTGAAGTAGAAGTAGAATGATGGAACCACTATCACACTATCACAATGAGATATACCGCTATAAAAATGTACCAATAAATATGAATCATGCATCAACCATGCATCTACCTATACCTCAACATGTAATCAACCTGTATCATAAACAAGTGCATCAACCATGCAACAACCTGTACCAAACAACCTATAATTAACCTGTACCATAAACAAGTGCATCCAACCATGTACCAAGTATGTACCATTCATTTGTCAACTACTCATCAACTATGACTCATCAATATGTACCAAGATCATCAACTATACACCTCATGTATGTGCCAACTCATCAACTACTCGTCTCAACCATGTACTCAACATGTACCTAAACCAAAATCCCTCATAAATTTCAACATCTAAATATGATTTTTAGCTCAATAATATACCTGGTGTATATGATCACATTCCTGCAAACCTTCCTTAAATTTAACAACAAGAGACTATCATTTGCATCAAACTTTTCTTTAGTCTCACATGCCTAGTTTAGGATTAGTCAACAACAATAACTTGAAGTAATCATAAATTTGTACTTGTAATGTATAAATATATGAAACTGATAGAAACTATTCTTCAGTTTTTTTAATGCAATTCCTCCAGGTTTCACTACTTGGAACCTCTTAGAAAAGGAGTTATAGCAAAAATGTCATACCTTGTTGAATTCCGGCTTATTCTAGAGAGCAACCTTGTAGAGAGTGCCCCACACAGAATTGTTGTTTAATTGTTATGAAACCATTACAAAGAATAATAAAAATTGTTCCATAACCAACACATTTGGTTTCACTGAATTTGGATCTGTTATGAAGAAGTTATGATGTTTTTACCTGAAACACATGTTTTTGACTAGTTTTAGGACTAGCCACAAACCCTATTTTCCACGGAGTGTAACTCAAAAAATACAATGACCCACAAGCTGAATTTTTTACCACAGATACCTAGATATGTTTAATAAATTTCATAGCAATTTCATGGTTTGAATCATTATAGAAAAAAAAATTATAGCGAAAATGGTGAGATGACCTATAAATAACATACCTTATAAAGCACCATCAAAAGAATTTATCCTTCCTTGCATTTCATCCTTCTTTTCTCCACCTTCCCTTATAATTTTGGCTTATATATCCTTGGTTACCTCAAACACCTATAGATATTCAATATTATCAAGTGTGATTAAAATGAGAGAGCCTTGCCTCTTATTTATACTCTCCAATTATCTTCCTTAAAAACATCTTCTAGGTCACTTGGCCCCACTTTCCTTATTTTAGGGTTAACCCACTTCTAATTTCTCCATTAAATTTATTATTGAAATAATTTATTTTGTATTCACTTTGAATTATAATAAAAGAATTACTTCACTTTATTATTTACCTTTTAAAATATCTTAAATCACTTTGACTACTTTGACCTTTTGGGGCTTCTAGATGACATATGAGGGTCCTCCAACTTCGTAAGGCCATAAATCTCAAACCGTGAGGAGTTATGTGATGTTCCATATACCACCAGAAATTAAATGAAATGTACTATCCATATAGAATAGTATTATCTAAAAATATATCATAACTCATACCATTATCCATCAAACAAACTTGGGTCCATTACCCAAACCTGGGGTCTCCAACTTCTCATGGCCGTAACTCTCTAACCGTGAGGAGTTATGTGGCGTTCCACATACCACCAGAAATGGAATGACAAGAACTATACACCTAGGATAGTTTACCTAAAAAATCAATTATCCTTCATCTCATTATTCCACAATTAATATTGGGTTATCTTACTCCGCAAAGCGTCTTCCCATGAGGGCTTTCACCATAAGGGGACCACTTTGGAGTTCATCAATCTTTACTTCTTATCAACCATGACAAGACAATAATAAGTCATCTTTACATCAAACAATATTGGGTCCATTACCCAAACCTTTGTGTTGCGGGGCTTTCTTCAAGGGTTGACATCAATGACAACCAACCTTAATCAACAATATCGCCCTTTGGCATTGATGGAAACACTGTGATGCAATACTAAAATCATATCACTCATGCTCCCCCTGGAACCATGTATGTGTCCTCTGTATATGATCAATTTTCCTCTATCCTCTGCTTCTGATAAATCTTCTCCCCCTAGAACCATGCCTCTGTCCTCTGCATCTGATACATCTCTCCCCCTTTGTCATCAATGGAAACGGTATATTTCCATCCAGGGA
>SNQJ01S0072920.1:47974-66275 GCA_010110895.2 Picea sitchensis | reverse complement strand
AGAGGTTCAAAGGCCAAGTCTTTGAAAACATTGAGAAAAATCATTCACCATAAGGGAAGAGAACAAACATCATAGATGAAGCTATAACAGTCGTTGGATTAACTTTCATAATGGATCAGGACCATCAGATCAACTCCATATCGAAGGAGGAGTGTGCAGGAAGAGGAAATATCTTGGTCGTTGGATCTGGGAACGAGCTACAACAACTGTCAGATCTAGGTGAGTTGCAAAGTGTTTAACCCTGAGGGTACATAATACTTCGGAAGTCCGAAGGTTTTCTATATTTAGGCGTAGAGGAGACGATTCTCTTGAAGTCCCGAAGCCTGAGGTGGATTTGGGCCATTGGATGCAGAGGACACGTGTTAGTGGATTATCGAATTCAAAATCCCGACAATCAAGGAGAACATAAGTGTGGAGTATTCAATTCACTCGAACCTCGGAAGGTCAGAGCACATCCTAACCGTCACTAGTAAGGATGTGTGTTATTCAATTATATAAGGTACAAAATACTGACCATCTGAGAGGAAGTGGAGCACAACTGCAAATGGGTGTAAGATTCCTGAAGTCTCGAGGACTGGAAGTATATCCTCACCGTCGATCAGGAGAGGACGCGTGGTAGAATATCTGTAGCTCCAATGGTCTGGTACTTCCGAAGAAATATGGTGCAGAGTTGTGAGGATTCTCGAAGGTCCAAATGGTAAAGGTTGGATTCCATCTCAGCCGTCCATTTGAGAAGGACATGTGGTGCCATATCTAGTAGTTTGGAGGCTTGGCGCTCCGAAAGGAAACGAGGTGCATCGTTGGAAATTTCCCAAAGGCTTGAAGGCTTGAGTTCATCACAACCGTTTGTTTGTGGCGATGGGTGGACCATAGATAGTGCCTCCAAGTCACTTCATAGATTCGGTACTCCGTAGGATTGTGTGTGTTAGTAGTCAGGAACTCCCGAAGGACAGAGTCCCACAGTAGATATTGATCGTTGTTTTTTGAGGTTTGAATATCGTTGGATCTATGTGTCTCCGGGTAGACTCCCACTTTGGTAGTTGACAAAATTGTATGTTGGAGAAAGGGAAGATCCTGAAGCTCAGATCCATGAAATAATTTTGATCCGTAGATCTCGACACAGGTTGCAGGGGTCATTTATTCTTTCCATTGTTCGAGACTTCGCCCATTCTACCATTCATAGGATTTGAAGTATTGGGATGTTGGAACTCTCGGAGACAAAGTTTCAGAGCATCTGAATTATTGCACTATTTTTGGCGCCTAGTTTAGAGCCTGTGGTCATATGAGGATTTCGGTCAAAGCAAAGGGGATAGAGTCCAAACTTGATTTTATTAAAGGATTTAAAGCAGGGGCTTATAAAGACAACACTCGTGGGTTCTTTTGTTGGACCTACACCTTAGGAGATTTAAGGACCTGCGTGCATTTACAAGGGATMYAATASGGATCCGTGAGTTGATCCAACTCCGAAGAAGAACGATCCGAGACTGGGAGGTCGAACATGCTCCAAGTGTGGGTAGGGTTCTGCATTATATTTCCTCACTCTTGTCTAGGAAAAATTCCTTCTTTTCTTCTACACTCCTCACACTAGAAAAAGAGMTTCTTTGCTATCTCTAACCATGGTATCGTACCAAATGACCTCTATTTCAAATGCCTCAACACAAGTCTCTGACAAGTGTATCTCACACAAATGTCTATTGAGATTACTTGTCACRCCCACTTAAGATTTAAATAACTAGATTATAGRATAATTACTTTTAGCACTTTCCGTAAATAATTTAATTAACTAATTAAAAACACTTTTATTTTAATTATTTCCTTTTMACTAAAGTAAACTTAAGGATATAAGGCCTTCCTCCTATACACATGCCAATGTGGAAGTATCTCTCACATCAACACAGGACTATAAAATCACCACTTCCATCTTTACTTTTTGTATTACACCCATTTATTATGATATTTATAGTTTTTTTTTCTCTCCTTTATGTAAATAAATATACTACCTTAAAATGTATTTGTACATGATTTGCTCAAACATATATTCCCTTAATAAAAAACAATATTTTTTTATTCAATATTTATCTGAAATTACATCTATCGTAAATATAAAATAAAATTCTTAAATATTGATTCAAAAGACACATTTCACTTTAAATGATTTTGGTTCAAAATATAAATAATGCAAAATTCAACCCACTACATCTCATATATATATATATATATATATATATATATATATATATAATCATCCCTTCATCTTATTTCATCCTATCACCATAAGTCCATTAATGATTAATTCGTTTAGAAATCATTTTTCTTTCTATTATAAGTGTAGATACTTCATAGTAATATAAATAAACATTTTATTTTTTCAAGAAAATAACCACGGGATTCACTTAATTTCATGTATTTTTTTTTTTCATAAATATTAATTAGTGTATTTTGAATGTATTTTTTTTCTTTCATTTTTCTTCAATACATTAATTATTGTATCTTGCCTATATTTTTTTTCTTTTTCTTAATTTTTTTAAATATATTAGTTATTGTATCTTGAATATATAAATATATATATAAAAAATTTGAAATTTTTGAGTTAAGTATATTAATGATGTTGGAGTTCTTATTTTTTCTTAAATATATTAGTTATTGTATCTTGAATATATGAAAAAAAATGAAATTGTTGAATTGGGTATATTTATGATGTTGGAGTTCTTGATTCTTCCTATGTGGATTAATTCAATATAAAAATAAAGCAATTATGAAAGAAAATGAATATAAGATATAATATGAAGCAGTGATATTTAATATAATATAAATAAAGCAAATATGATAGAAAATGATGAGCCAATCAAGATGATATATAACAGTTTTATAAAATTATTAGATACACACTCCAAAGATAAAGTTGTGACAGAAAAAATTATCCGTCGGAAAATTATTTATAATATTTTTTTATAACAGAAAACACTTTAAAATAAAGCTATAACAAAATATAATATTTTTATAAAATTCGCTATAGAATACATAAACGCTTCAAGGCAAAGCTATAACAGAAAAAGTCGCCTGTGAGAAAATGATTTATAATATGATGTATTTTATGTAACAGAGTACACTTTAAGATAAGAAAAAGATCCGTTCAGTTAAAGGATAATCCTTTTGATTTCCTTGTTATAAAAAATTATATAATTAATAAAAATTCTACGAATATATTTAAAAAATATTCTAATGAAATAGATATCTATTTTAATACCATATAAATAATTCAAAAGTAAATAAAAGTAAATAATGTAAAATATTTTCTAAAAACACAAAAGTAAATAATGTATACTATTTTATAAAGATTCTACTTGAAATATATAATTAAAACAAACTAAGATAAGGTTATAACGGGAAAAAAATGTATGTCAGAAAATGATGTATAATATTTTATAAAAAGGCAAGATCAGGATAACCCTTCTGATTTTCCTTGATTTTCGTCACCTTGCAGCGTGGACAATTCCCATGGCACTTAATATCCTTCCGGGCGGATTGTAGCTACCGACAACTCCTACTTCAAGATCAAAGCTCAAATAATAGAGCAAGAAACCACTAAATTTCAAATTAATTTTATGATAACCCGAAGTTTCAAAAACTAAGACTTATTATTTTCTTTATTATTTTTGTCTATGGGCAGTTTATGGATCTTTATGATGTAACTCAAGTATTTATTTGTTTTTCTTAATAAAAGTGGAGACACATGTTCAGTAGAACTCTTAGAAAAGAGAGTCCATTGGTTTAAAAGAGAAACAACAAGTGATAGCATAAACAAACAAGTGGTCCGACTAGTTGAGTTAACTTAACTAGGGAAACAAATATTTCCAGGGAATGTGAGGGAACAAGTGTAAAAATCAAATTGATACGTGGTCAATAAGCATGAAGCTCGTGCATTTGTCAAAGACCTAGGAAAATACTATAAAGTAAGAGGAAACAAAGAGGATGGGACACCATTCTGAAGCAGAACAATGTGATAATTGCATGACACAAGAAAACTCACTTAAAGTTTGTATCTTGCAATAAGTTACATTGCTTAAATTTCTTGGATCTAGATTAGAGTAATGTATATATTTGCTAGAGTTTAAGTATTGGTAAAAATATAGGTAATTTTGATTGTAACTAATAGGGTTTAAAATCCTAAACATTATTGTACCCTAAACATTATTGTTAATGCATTAGAATAATATAGAACATACACATAATTAAATTGCTTTTATTAGCAATAGCAAAATATATAGCACATACAAGTATTCATATAATTTCCTTAGAACACTTCTAAATGTAATAATATTAGAAGAAATAAAATAAAGTTTTCATACACATAATTAAATTGCTTTTATTAGCAATAGCAAAATATATAGCACATACAAGTATTCATATAATTTCCTTAGAACACTTCTAAATGTAATAATATTAGAAGAAATAAAATAAAGTTTTCTACCATTTAGATCATCTTATAAAAATTCCAAAAAAAAATATAGACAGAGGAAATTGTCAATAGTAACAATTGTAGGTAACTATCAAAATTATGTTATACATCAAATTATCTCAAATGGTGGTGATATCCTACACAAAGAGTTCAGGGAAGGGAGATCTCAAGGTAAAGAAGGAAATCAGGAAGAAGGCAACAAGGAAATAAATTTCTGTGTGAAACATGATATTCGATTGCTAAACTGGAAGGGATTTGAGAGTTTGCAAAAGGAACATAATTTGAACACATAATCGTCTATATCTATTTTATCCACAAGGAGCCTGAACATTTTGTATCGAAAACAGGAGTGAGCCAAGAAAAATGGTGAAAGAGGATAGCTCCTACCTAAAGCTTTAGGGACATAGTCCATCTCGGAAGTAAATTTCATGAAAGTGAAGTTGGCACTGAAGTGCAGGAAAGTGCCAAGAAAATAAATCAACATTCTGAAGAAACAAGAAAACGGTATAAGGATAAAACAATTCAAACATAAATCATGTAGCTCGACAGGTCACATGAATGCTGGCTAGTAAGACGTAGTCAATGGAAATTGAAATCACAATCAGGTTACAAGTGAAATCATGGCTCAATAAAGCTCAATCGTTGGTAGTAAAGAGGGTAACCAATTGAAGTTTTTATAAGGCAAAAACGTTAGGCATTTGTGGGTGTCGCTATGTAATATCAAGGTAAATTCGCTGAGTATTAAAGGTGACTTAACCAAACCAACTAGCTAACCAAAAAAATGATGTTAAAACAATTGTTGTCAAAAGAAAATAAATAAAAACGCTGGATAAATAGTTGTGTGCATAACATTCAATTCACTGGGTTTATTACAGTCAAATAATTTCGTTGAGTTTAATTTCGTTGTGTTTATTGTAACATTCAATAGTTTGTTGAGTTCATATCACGTTCAAAATAAATTCGCTAGGTTTATAGCATTCCATAAATTCGCTGATATTATTTCTTTATAAAAAATGTCATCTAAAACTAGAAGCAAAGTCTATTTTATTCAATTATACATTGGTTGTCAAAAGAAAAACATGTAGTTGTCAAGTGCCTCACATTCTAAACAAGCTGACCATAATTAAAAAGAAATTAGCTAGGCGGAATTCTCCCACAAATCAACGAAGGGAAACCGAGGAGGTGGAATTCGCTAGGCAAATAAACGAATAGTAGTATTAATCAAGCAACAAAGGTAATCTTAACTAGAGGTGGAAAATGGAGTCTCAATCCTCTTCACAGAATTAATTAAAATTACTTAATATTGCTTTTAATTTATTTCATAATTTCAAGTGATACCTCCTACCTCTCGGGATGTCACTCATGGCTCTATGCCAGTTGAAATGGATTCTTCTCATGCACCATCTATTTTGCATTTAAAACCATGCATAGAACCAATTTATTTTTCATGGTTCCTCACTCACTCTCTACTGAGATTTATTTCTTCTCCAAGTATTTATTGGCTTTGAGATCTCCATGCTATTGTGGAAATATATTCAATACTTTGGAATGCATAAAAAATCCTCTACTATTATTGATTTCCCTCTTGGAGTGTTGTCCTATATTCCCATTCACTTGATATCTACTTCATGATTTTTTCTTCCATTATCTTATGATGTTCATGGACTTGCAACTACATATTATGCTGATATCAATTTTCAACATCCCACTATTACTTGGATCCCTCTAATCCAACTCCTACATGACCCAATTATATTTTTAGTCATGTTCTCTGAGTAACCTTGGATAGTTAACACCAACTTCCTTCTTGAGGTACTTCATTTAGCCTTTCCATGACCGAGCATATCAACACTTGGATTTTCTTGACGAATTATTACTTTCTCATGTCATAACCCATGTGATTTTGTTCTGAAATGCATATTCAACTTCCAACATGTCACCTTTGATGACCTTCATACCATGCTTCCACTACACATTCCAATAGCAATAATGGGGTTGCTATCTCCAAATGTAGGACTAAACTTTGGAGATGTTGTCACTTTCTCCATGCACACATTTTGTATTTATTTATCAAAATACTAGCATTCTGATATATATATATATATATATATATATATATATATATCAATCTGTATAGAACAAGTCTTCCCCGAACCATAATTTTACTCAGGTTTTCCATGTTGCTTATTGGACCTAACATCTGATCCAATAACTTCTTAAAGATATTAAATGTAAAGTGAAGAGTTGTATTTGTCCTTCTTTATTTGATTGATATACATATATAACATTTTTTATGTTTTAAATGTAATAATTACATCTGAAAACATGCATAAATAAAAATTTGTTAGCTAGCACCACAATATACGATTTTGGTAATATAGGCACAATGTTTCTTTTATGGTCACCCGAAATATTCTTTCTAACTTCCTGTGATCTAAGATGCTCAATCCTTAATTATGGATGAATACGTGGAGTTCTCTTTTCAATACCTTTCCCATGACTGCTTCCTTTATCAATTCTTAGTCCTGAGAAGAAAGTTGTTGACACATGACCTCTCGTCTTTAAACCCTTCTATACAGTATTCTCAGATTCAATCACTAACACGATCATATATCTTCATAACCATAGTTTTAATACATAGCCGTTAACCCTAGTTCTTCTCATATGCACAAAGGACCTATAACTCTAACCCAGATGATCGAGGCTATGAGTTCGCTCAATTATTCATGCGCTGACCTCCTATCGAGGATCGAGACCTCCTATCGAGGATCGACGGTCGTTCTTGAACCAACGTGGATATATATGATCAGGGACTATTGCAGAGTCCCAAATAGCGTGACATTTATCTCATTTCCCAAGTTCTTCAATAGAAATTGCTCACCTGCAGTGGAATCAATGCCAACTATTGATCTTGTCGAATCTACAGATCGACAGGATAGGAGGATTGTGTAGGTTAAACCCACACTAATGTTATTTATTCCCCTAATATCCACAACTTCTCGCCATCATAGATGTTACTTGTGATGATGAGGACTTAATCGAATGTTGATATGATGGTCCCCCTCTACAACTGCTAGATTTGATGGTTGTTGTGTCTTTCTGCTGAATTCATGCTTCGACGGTCATGATATATTATTTCCTTAGATTGATGGCTCTTGTAGCTTCTTTCACCATGGGTGCATGAGCTACCTTAACCTTAATGAATATTCAAAAATTGTCTTTCTTGTGAGTTGATATTTTCACATGTGATCTTCTTCTGGAGATGAATTTTGTTCTTGAACTCATGTTAGATCCTCTCGTAAGGTACATAGGCCTTATTTACATATTTAGGTATAGGTCCATATGATTTGTGACCCCACAGACTCCTTCTCTAAGGCCCACTTATTTTGAAATAAATTTCTTCGAACTAGCCCTTTTCTTTGATCCCCAATCTCATGTGACCAAGTGCTAGGATGATAGGCGCTCATCTGAAGCTTCGGGACTTCGGGGCTCCAGAACTTCAGAGGTTCTCTCAACTCCAAACTTCCAATCCTCTAGAGTGATGTATTGGAAAACTTGTGAAGAATGGTGGATCAACGACCCAAGAATTCCTAGTATCCAACGACTAATATGGAATGTGGCCTTCGGGAGTCCTCAAACCCCACTGATTATGCTTTGAATCCTTCAGAGTTCCAAGTCTCCGGACTAAGGTATTGTTGGGCGCCAAAAACCCCCTTATTTTTCTTTAATCAAAATCTAGGGTCCCTTGAAATTTTACTTGGATTTTTCATTTGTTTCCCTTTGACTTGATTGGATTGTTATTGGTTTGCTTTGTTTCAAGGTTGGTTTAAATCTATATTCTTTTCTCTTCTTTGGTTTGAATTTCATGAAATTTAAATGCCATTTCATTTTTTTTTCTACAGAGTTTTGATGTTGATGGATGAGATTCATAATTTGGGATTTTCTATTGCGAAACATCTTTTCTATGACATTTGTTCACATTTAATCAAATTTGAATGAGGGAGAGATGAATGTAGAAATCTTAATTTAAACGAAAACCTTAATTTTTATCAACTGTTTACCTTCTTTTAAACTATGATTATGTTTTCATCTTTTGCTCATTAGCAATCATTTTGACAAAATCATTTGGTGGGTTTAATTAATTAAATTATTTTGTCATTTTCCATCTCATTTGAAAATAAAAATAAAGATAAAAAAATAATTATCTATCATTTGTTTGATTTTGTGGAAACCCAAAATTAATATTTTTTCTCCTCTCCACCTACTTGAAGCTTCTGGAATTTTAAGATCATATTTGAAAAGAAAATATAAACAATATTTTTTTAGAACTTATAGTTAGTTTAAATTCATTCTAATTTTATTGTTCTAGATTTTGTTTTATTCACAATTTTTAGGTTATTAATTTGGTTTCTTTTTCTTTCACAGGTTTCTATTATTAGTTATTTAGTACAGATTTGATCATGGCATGATTTTATTATATAAATACATTCAAGATAATTGATCCAAAAGAATATTCGATTGCTGAAAATGATTTTTGAGCAACAACAGATAAGATTTGGANTTTCACAGGTTTCTATTATTAGTTATTTAGTACAGATTTGATCATGGCATGATTTTATTATATAAATACATTCAAGATAATTGATCCAAAAGAATATTCGATTGCTGAAAATGATTTTTGAGCAACAACAGATAAGATTTGGAAATGCATTCAAGAATAGACAAACTATTCTGCGAGTCTTTTTTCAGCCAAACCGTGAGGAATCTGAAGAAACAATTGAAAAACCATCTCTAGAATGGACCCTTTTAGCTTACATTAGGGAATTTTCCGAAACAAATGCATGATTTGAGAGATATTGGTGTCTCTTTACGAGGACAATTTTAGGTGGCGGAATTTATTAGTGATGCCGAGACTGTTCATTCATTGTATAAATATATGATAAAGTTTAGAGCCATGGAGATGGAAGAAATTTAGAGGAGGATTTTCATCCTTTATTTTTTGTATGCTATTTATTTTGTAACTTTTTCTTTTCAAATGGAGTAACGAATGGTTGGAATTTCGGGAGGATGGACGAGTATTTTCAAAGAAGAATATGAAATTCCAAGTTCCTTAATGGTTTTTGTCCTGTGAGTAAAATGGTTTATTTTTATTATAATATCTTCATATTCTTTGAGTAATTGATTATGCATTGATTTAATTTAGCTTTACCGYGTTTTATCAATACATGGTTAATTTATATCATTTATCTATTAATTTTTTCAATCTTTAAGAGTCTATTATCCCAAAAATTCTTCCTAGACCATATGATGAACATATTTTGTTGAAACTATATGAGAAAGCGATTTACTCTTTGGATTTCATCCTATGTGGACTGTGCAATGTTTTTCCATTATCTTCTCATATAATTTATTGATGTGAAATGTTATATGTGTAGAATCAACTTTAGTCAGTTTTGCACATAATATTTTATATCATGCTTTTCTTTATGTTATTCATTATCTTTTGGTTTAGTTTATATCTATGACTAATCATCTATTCAAGTATTTTGAGTTTACATATGATGCTAGATAGTTGGTAACACCATTCCTGAGAATTGGAATTTCTTTCATTTTAAGTTATTGGATATTTGAAGGTCACATGATATATAATTATTTGTCTTTCTTTCGTCATAAACAATTCCTTGAATTTCTTCAGGAAGTATTATGCTTGATTTTTTCATAGGTTACACTTGACACAGGTTAAGAGGAGCTCATACAAATACAAAGAGATGAATTTTCTTATTATTGTTGATCAATGAGAGGTTAGTTACCTTATTATTTATTTAATTTGATGATTTCTGAATGAACAGTGATTGCATCATTTAAACATTAATCTCATTTGTCTATTTTCATTATATAAATTTACAATCTTATTCATTCATTCTTTTTTAGTTTGGTATTTAGAGTAATAGAATATTTTTGTTTATATTTAATCTTGTTTATATCCATTATCTTAAAACAATTATTTTCACAAGGCTTTGGTTAAACCTTGTAAGTTGTATGTAACTATTGTACATAAACATTGTTAGTAAAGAATTTGTAATTAAAGTGTTGATTGTTAGAGTTGTATCTTTAGTTAGTGTAATGACCCCTTCGTTACAACTACAAGGGAAGAAGAAGTGCAATTTTTTTTTGTTGAAAAGCAAGATGGTGACAAAAACAACAGTTAACTACACAACTGATGATGAACGCAAGTGAAAATTCTAAGAAACATGATATTAAGACTCCATGCACTACAAAAGAGCCATTGGGAGAAACGTGCGTAGACAACAAGGAGAAAATGACTACCCACCCGACGCAAATACGATCACACCTACAAGATAAGGGACAACATCCCTATCCCGACACAACGACCTTGACGAACAAATACTATAACCTCAAGGCACACAAACCTAACGCATGAAGGCGTTCCACCCATGCACCAAAAGAAAACTTACAACGGTCGACAACACTCACAAGGAAGGCACCAAATCCGACCAAGTTATCATTCACCGCTATCCAATAGGGCATTCCATGATCCTCTCATTAGGAATCATGTTGTCCCCAGGTGATATATGCGTCAATAACCTTGGCACAACACATCCTATTTGTACGAAGGACTCTAGACAATCTGACGCGCTAGGATGAAATTGACAAGGAGACTACACCTATGCCCCCAAGCAATGGATCGACAAGATGAAAAAAGACGTCAGTAAGAGAGAGAAACCAACCATTAATTAAGTCTAACTTAGTCAAAAGTTCCCACTTCACCAACCATCCCAACCATTAATTAAGTCTAACTTAGTCAAAAGTTCCCACTTCACCAACCATCCCAACCATTAATTAAGTCTAACTTAGTCAAAAGTTACCAATCTAAATTAACATAACTTACACTCTACTTTTAGCAAGTTTAAATCATAATTTAATCAATACAGACCAATCTAATTTAACATTAACCAAAATGGTGTATTTTAAATTGATCACTAAATACAATCTAACTTATAAAATAACCTCATAACAACATTAAAAATATCGATGTACAAGCTGCAATTATAACACTTAAAGAAGATATTAAATTACAATCTAGTCATTAATGTACCGTCAATTTCACAATAAATGCGAATCAAAATTAGCAATCCTAAATAAGTCATTGCTAACATTATGAACTACAATTGCATTCTAAATTAACAATTTTGGTCTAATGAAGAAGAAAACTAAATTGACGAGTCTAGTCTAAAGGGCTTCCTAGTCAAATTAAGGGTTGTCAAAAACTAACCAGGAGTTCGGTGGAAATGCCTTCCCTTACATCTATCAGGAAAAACAAAGTTGATATTAATTGTACGCAGTCGGCTATAATTTTATATCTTCCCAAGAAGTAAAGAGAACCCCAAGAAAAACGCAGGTGTGGCCTCCAACAGGCACACATCAACTTCTAGCGCACCATATAATCAGGATACATACACATTACTCAGGTCGAGCAGCATTAAGGTAAGTAGAAAAAGTGGGCACACCCAAATTTTTCATTAAATAAGGACATAGGCTCATTCTCATGGATGAAAAGAGATTAGGGAAGGGAGATCTCAAGGTAAACAAGGAAATCAGGAAGCAAGAAAATAAATTTTTGTGTGAAACGAAATATTCGATTGCTCAACTCGCAAAGATTTGAGAGTTTGCAAAAAGAACATAATTTGAACACAGAATCATCTATATTTATTTTATCCACAAGGAGCCTGAAAATTTTGTATCGAAAATAGGGGTGAGCCAAGAAAAATGGTGAAAGCAGATAGCTCGTACCTGAAGCTTTAGGGATAGAGTCCATCTGGGAAATAAATTTCATGAAAGTGAAGTTGGCACTGAAGTGCAGGAAAGTGCCAGGAAAATAAATCAACATTTTGAAGAAACAAGAAAATGGTAAAAGGATAAAACGGTTCAAACGGAAAGCATGTAGCTCGATAGGTCACATGAATGTTGGTTGGTAAGATGTAGTCAATGGAAATAGAAATCACAATCAGGTTACAAGTGAAATCATGGATCAATAAAGATCAATCGTTGGAAGTAAATAGGGTAACCAATTGTAGTTTTTAAAAGGTAAAAACGCTAGGCATCTGTGGGTGTCGCTTTGTAATATCAAGGTAAATTCATTGAGTATTAAAGGTGACTTAACCAAACCAACTAGCTAACCAGAAAAATGATGTTAAAACAGTTTTTGTCAAAGGAAAATAAATAAAAACGTTGGATAAATAGTTGTGTGCACTGTTGGATCATGTTGTCATTGATGCCAATGGTTTGATTATTTGGGAGAATATTGGATCATATGTCATTGATGTAAATGGTTTGGTTTGATTGATGTCAAGTAATTGATTGATATGATTCCCTTCATGAAAATGATATATGTCCAAGTGGAAACCAATTGATAAAGATGGATCATTAGTATGATGCATTGATGAAGATGGATCAATGAGTTGTCATTGATACATGATCCATTGTTTTTATATATGATGCAGTGGTGAATTGATTCAAAGATGAATCATTATTATCTTATCATGGTTAATACGGTGCACAAATGGATGAACTCCAAAGTGGCCCCCTTATGGTGAAAGTCCTCACGGGAAGACGCTTTACGGATTGAGTTATCCTGGGAGAATGGTTGGAGGACCCATGCTTGTATGTGGAATAATGAGATGGAGATCAATGAAGTTGTTGGTGAAACTATCCTAAATGGATAGTGCTTCACATGCCATTTCTGGTGGTATGTGGAATGTCATATAACTCCTCACGGTTTGAGAGTTATGGTCTTATGAAGTTGGAGGACCCCCATATGAAGGCTTGAAGCCCCTAAGGTCAAAGAAGTAAAAGTGATTGAAAAGAAGAAATCATTATTTAAATTATAAAGTAAAGTGAAAAAATCAAGATGGATTATTTAAATGATAAAGTAAAGGGAGAAAATCAAGAAGGAATATTTAAATGATAAAGTATTGGAGAACTTTCTATTCATGGAAAGTGGTTAACCCTAAAATAAGGAAAATAGGTTAAGTGACCTAGAAATGGGTTAAGTAACCTAAAAATGGGTTAAGTGACCTAGAAATGGGTTAAGTAACCTAAAAATGGGTTAAGTGACCTAGAAGATGAAAGTATAAATAAGAAGCTAGGATCTCTTGTAAAATGCACATTTGGTGAGAATCCTTTTAGTGGATCAATGGAGAGCATCTTGGTAATATCTTTTGGAGTATTTATGGAGAGCTTCTTGTGAGAGCATATTATTGGTATGGATCTCTTCAGCATGATTGAATATATAATCTGAGGAAGAGAGCGAGAGGAGGATCTCATGGACGCATCAAAGTTTTAGCAATGTCAGAGATCTTGATGGAAAAAGTCTCGGATTCACAAAAAACCTTATTTTCTAATGCCCACGTGGGTTGTCTATGTATAGGGTGTGTGTACACGCAGGATGGCTATGTATAGGGTGAGTGTACATGTGGGATGATTGTGTACAATGAGCGTGTACTGAGTAAACTCATGGAGATTTGTGTTTGAGTTGGTTCCAAGTTCTTGGATGATGAGGCAGGTTCCATATCTGCATTCTATGGCCTTAGATCTATCACTAAGACACTGGTATGGTTTACATCATTGTCTTGATAGATGCTATTGTTTCATATGTTGTGAATGCTTAGGGAATTCTTGGTATGGCTTCTATGATGTGGCTCAATTTGGTTGATTTGGTTGATGGAGTGAGAAACACTCTTGTGATTCAGTAGTGACATGATTTCTATGGTATACTAGTTATTTATACATGATTGATATAACATTCATATTGATTTATTATGGAGCATGAGAAAGCTATTGGAGAGCTTGGATGTGTTGTGATTGGCTGTGGGTTAGTTTGGAAAGTGGAATACATAAGAGATAGTGATTGCAGGTTGCAGAGGATCTGAGCATGTGAAGGAAAGAAAAACCCTAGTTTCTCAGAAGCATATGCTTGTTACATCATACATTGGCCACGTTCACACGGGGGTTGTAGTGATCCAGGGAGCGTACACACACGAGCTACACTACTGACAGGTCACGTACTTGTTGACAGATTGATATCTGGTGAGGATTATTGCCTCATCTAAGTTGGTGCTGAGAATGTAAGCTGAGTCTTGCATATATACCTAGTGCTCTTGTAGAGTTATACTCTATTCAGTTGTTGCTGATAAACCCCAAGGATTGTAGTCCGTAATAAAAAGAAAATTGTACATACATCTTGTGTTCTTTGTGTCCATTGTAATGATGACTTGTTGATGATATTTTGATGATATATGTTGTTGATATGCGCCTACATCTAACTAGTTATAAATGATAGCAATGGGTAATGAATAAATGTTGAATGCTAATTGATGAGTTTTTTTGCAAGAGGGAAGTTTTGGGAAAAAGAGCTCCACACTCATTCACCCCCCCCCCTCTAAGTGTGGTAGGTGTGTCCAAAATGCATAACATTCAATTCACTGGGTTTATTACAGTCAAATACTTTCAGTGAGTTTAATTTCATTGTGTTTATTATAACATTCAATAATTTGTTGAGTTCATATCACATTCAAAATAAATTCGCTAGGTTTATAACGTTCCATAAATTCATTGATAATATTTCTTTATAAAAAACGTCATCTAAGACCAGAAGTAAAGTTCGTTTTATTCAATTATACATTGGTTTTCAAATGAAAAACATGTAGTTGTAAAGTGCCTGACATTCTAAACAAGCTGACCAGAATTAAAAATAAATTAGCTAGGTAGAATTATCCCACAAATAAATGAAGGGAAACCGAGGAGGTGGAATCTGCCACGCAAATAAACGAATAGCAGTATTAATCAAGAAACGAAGGTAATCTTAACTAGAGGTGGAAAATGCAGTCACAATCATCTTCAAAATAGAGGGTAGGGGTAAATAAACTAGTGAAACTCAAGCGAGATACAAAACGCAGAGTTAAAAAAAATATTCTCCATCAATCAATAAATTGCAAGGTTAATTAATCGCATCAAGGTGCAAGACAACATACTACCTGGAAAAACCAACAAGGCTAGATGATTGGAAAGAAAATCCTTCACTCATCATCCACAGATAGGAAAGAAGGGTGTTTATATCCATAGGTCTATTAATGCCAAAGCAATGACCGTAGATTAGGCTCTTGGTTGACTGCTCAGGCATGGACTGATGAGCTAGAGACAAAGGAAAAAAAAAACGCAATCATCACAAATGGGTGGACCATAGGACAATCAAGACAGGAAGAGATCGAAGGCCTTAGGAATCAATCAACATCGAGCTAAAGGCTAAGGGGAAAATCAGTCATCAACTAGAATGCTAAGACAACCATTTTCCTTACCCAATTAAGCATACAGAAGTAAAAGCATAAATCATACTAAAAATCTACCATGAAAAAGTAAAGGAAGCATACCATTGCCCAATCACCTTCTCTGAGTTGATGTCCTGCACGCTTCATGCAACTCCCTCTTTTCGACCAATGAGACTTCACCGGTACCTCCCAGACAACGCTAGGGGTACTCTTCTTCCCCCTTATCCCCCCAATATGCAAAGGGGCCACACACATTAACTAGAGGATCAGTTAGCTCCCAGCTCACCTCGCAAGGCCGAGCTACCACTCCACACCGAGATGGGTATCCCAACTCCCATAAGCTAAGTTAGTCAAGTATAGATTTCTACATCGTAACATTACGCAAACAGAAGAGATATCCATCATTCTTCTCCTCCCTCCATTATATATAGTTTCGAAGTCCCTTACTTTCTCAAAATCCCATTTTATTTAATGTTTAATAATTTATTTCATAAAAATCCTCCCCATACATGTGTCACCCATCCCCTTCATTCCTCCATAAATTAATTTCATTAATTAATTAATTACCCCTATTTCCCTCACTCACCTAAAGACACTCCTAGAATTGCTCCTAGGTGTCCCCATATCCCCTTACAAGTTTTAAAGACGTTCCCCCTTATTAAATTACTATTTGAGTTTAAATTAGAAAGTTCTTAAATGCAAGACACCTTACTAAGTTAGACTATTTTTTTTTTCCTTTTGTTTCCCGCTTTTTCCTAGTTTCCTAATTATTTTAGATTTCCCTCTTTTCCCTTTTTATTTAAACTCAAAAAGGCATGTGCAAAAACTTACCCTTTTTCCCTTTTTCTTTTTAATGAATAATTTTTTTATTAGCATAATATAGAAAAACAATCATTTCCCCTTTTTAAGTTTTTTCCCAATTTTTTTTTATAAATCAATTTAATTTCTTACCCCTTTATTTTCACACGATTAATCAATATTATCATTATTATTTATTATATATATATATATATTAACTAAATAGATAAAATTTTATCACCAGTATAATTTAGACCTAGACTTTCTTTTCCTAGGCTTGGCGACATTTTATTAGGGGAAATTTTTTAAATCTTCTTTAAGACATTATTCGTCCTAAAGCCATCTAGGTTTATCCAATTATTAAATAACAATGTGACGTGCCCTTTAGGACGCACTAGGTTCTCCAAGGGTTCCACTTGCCTCTTTTTGTTTCTCTTGTGCAACATGCCCTCTAGGACACACTACGTGCTCCAATGGTGTCATTCACCTCCTTCCATTTTTCTTCTACGACATTCCCTTCAGGATGCACCATGTGCTCCAAGGGTGCCACTCATATCCTTCGATTTTTCTTGCAGGATGTGAACTTCAAGACGCACCACGTGCTCCAGGGGTTCCACTCGCCTCTTGACTAACTTGGTAGACAAAACAATCACCTAGAGTCAATAATCCTCTATTTGATCTTGTGGGAGACTAAGGGCCTCTAAAGAATAAGTCCCCTGCCTTATTGTGTGACCCTTAGAATCATGGTGAGCGACTATCATAGGTTGCCCTCACGACATCGTGGGTCCTCTCAAACTAGGTATTCAGTACCTTACAATTCGAGCCACGACGGGAGTGCTAGTAGGATGTGGCAAGGATGTTGCCCACACCTCTCCCTCAACATCTATGGTAGTCCTGCATGACCCCTCTACTCCAAATGTGAGTCTGGTCAACAAGCGATCGTCAGCTTGCATCATCAACACGTCATGTCAGAAATATATCCATAATCATATCATCTAATCAAATGCACTAATATCACATATAAAACAATCAAACCCCAATAGTTCAATCCCTGACTCGATCCGGAGTCCAAGGGGTTCCATCAATGCCTCAGCATCCTCAAGGTAAAAAAATCCTTCACACTCAGTAAACCAAGTTAATAGCACCTGTCTATGCCAATGCCGCAAAATCACATGTCATCAACCCATAATGCCTCATTCTCAAAATAAAATGCTTAATAGTATAATAATTCAGATCACTTGCAAGAAAGTGTCCTCAAAGAATAAGTTCACTCAGCGCGCGCAAGAGAGGGTTGTTACATACACCCCATTTTGGTCTAAACTTCGTCCCGAAGTTTCACAGTATATAAGTGTCGAAATAATGTGTATCACAGTATCATAAGTCTATCTATCAAACAAAAATGGAAACTGTTGGCGCATATCATATGCATCCTCCCAGGTCGCTGAGTGCGGACTATAGTTGTCCCACTAGACCTTGACCTGATCTACTGTTCGAAGACATAGTTGTCGAACGCGATGATCCAAGATGCGGATCGGCTCAACCGTGAGTGCCCTCTTGTCTAATACCTACAAGGAAATCATTTCAATAACGTGTGTAGGATCACTAATATAATGTCTCAAAACAGATACGTGAAAAACATTGTGCATATGCCTCAAAGAAGCAGACAAGGCTAGTCGATAGGCCACGGGCCCCTTTCTCT